>MU826379.1:672675-691476 GCA_029204205.1 Desmophyllum pertusum
TAATTACTGAAAGGAATAACTTAGATCTTCAATCTTTTTCTAACATTATCTGGCATCGGAAAGTCATGTAAAAGCTTGTTATTTTTAGAAATCACCTTATCAGCCAGGGACCTTCATCTGGGAAAGTGTAGTTAAAAGTGTTTTCCCCTTGTGACCAGTCCTCGTTAACACTGAAGTCCGTACAATGAAATCCCGTATCTGCAACGGCCACAAAACGTGAATAATTTCCCAGGTCGTGGCTTGCATACAGTTGCCTCCACTTCCCACAATGCTCTGTTGCGCGACCTTTGTGCTGTCACAGAAGTGGGAGGATCTTCGAAAACCCAACCGGAATTTGAAAGTCACCTAAAACAAAAACAGTATAATATTATTATTATGGTTGGCTTTATCCAAGTTAATTATGGCTTCATCTCATTTTTATCTTCAGGTTAACTTACAAGGAATCAAGTGGTTTCACTAAGGTTTTCACATTCCATTTAATCTAATTTATCGTGTGGTAACCAAAATGCCTAGGTTTACTCATAGTTGTTTGCGGAGACCCAACAACAGCAAACAACATTGATTGAGTGGGAGGGAAGGGAGGGAGGGAGGGAGGGATGGGAGGGAGGCAATATTAGTTTTCAGGCCATTACCCATGTAATTTCTACCCATTACCCATTACCCATGTAATTTTTGAACATATGCCTGATACCATTATGTCCGAGATTGTAGGCGTGAAAAAATAGTACAAGTACAAATTTATTTCACGTAAAACTGAGACATGTTCAAGGCTGGATTTTAAAAACTGCGAGTTGTCTTTATTTCAGGGTTTGAAATGGCCGGTACACCACCTCCCTCCCTGAAACTTGCTCTCCCGTCCCTGTGGGGTCAAATCATGTGAAATACGTTTACAGCAGACCGCTTCAACTATTTTTCAATAATTACCTTGTTTGCAATACTTTCATCAGGCTTCCAAGTTATGATCCCACCGCGAAAATGCGATGCTGTTGCCTGACTTGTGAAGATGGCAAAAACCAAGCAAGAGATCAAAGTAGAAGCCATTGCGGTTTAAAAGCGTATGCCTGTAATGATCAAGAATTGAAATCAGTGGCGAAAATTCTCGCAAAAACATCCCTTTGAGTGAACTAGCCTAGGGAAAAATATCAAAAGTTGCAAGCGATTTTTTTTTCTGCCGAATTTTAGAAAGTTTTAAAATTATGCTAATTAGCAGTTTTCGCCTTGCGAAACGACTGAATCATTCACGCAACTTTAGGAAGATGGTTAAAGCATAAAAAACACTCCCAATAGACATCAAACTTTGCAGACATTTTAATATATTGCTGGAAATTAAAACAAAATGAAAAGTTTTTCGAAGTCATATTTGAAACGTCTTTTATTGGCATTTTTATACAGGTGTGTTTTGAATGTCTTTTCGAAGGGCAAAATGAAGGCCCCGGCGTGTGTGTGTGTGTGTGTGTGTGTGTGTGTGTGTGGTGGGGGGGGGGGGGGGGGGGGGGGGGGGGGACTCAACAACGTTTTATACGGGAAGGCTCTAGTATTTCTTGTATTTCCTTGCTGAAGGAAATACGAGACGTCTGCACGCAGGCTAGGGAGGCTCCGCCCTGAGGTCCGGGGGAGAATGCCTCCGGATCCCCTTACTTGGCCCACGCTTACGAGTTCGGCAATCGGATCGAGTATGTCTACAAAGACTACATGTATTCACGGATTGCCTTTATCTTCACAAGCTAAGATCTGAATGCGAAACCAAAAAATAATATTTGCATCGTCACAAAAGCCGATCAGATACGCTGAGAAAAGTATGGAAACTGTACTGGATGCTTCGATGAATTTCTTCGATAGTTGTTGAAACGACATATCGATCCTGGCGTCCTGTTTTGGACGAAATTCAGGTTGTATGATATCTCGAACAGTTAGTAATCTTAAGATAAAATTGAAGGAGTAAAATCTCCAAAATTAATCAAACAAAGCGTATTTACAGTCAACGCGCTTCACACATGAACGCTCTACTCCCGTGTCTACTTCAAACTATTCATCAAACAGTTCATTCTTCAATTTCATTATTCGATTTTTAAAAATGATTCTCGAAACTACATAGAGGTTATTCAGCGGAAAGTTGTGTAATACGGCTGGGTATTTTTACGAGTCAGTTTTTATTTTTTCGAGCCTTTAGGCGAGAAAAACTAAACATTGACGAGTTAAAAATTCCCAGCCGTATTACACAACTTTCCGCTGAATAAATTGTTTATTATAATAATTTTTTCCTAAAATATAAGGCTTTCAACAGTGTTTTCCGATAGCGCGCGGTCAGGAGGACTAAGACCCGTTGAATACGGTCTCATATTTGCACTCGTTTTGGTGGCGTATTCGCGCGCTAAAATGCTATGTCGTATACATGTAATCAGAAGCTTATCACCTAGAAGCGTGTAACTTCTCTTTTTATAGGAAATTAACGCTCGTGTTAATTAACGTATTTGAAATTAACGCAATTGGAGGGAAAATCGCTGAATCAATTTTGGCCCTGATATGGAAAACTAGGATTTGCGCGCTCCTCGCGAGAACTCATCTGTAATGGCGGCTTCGCGAGGGAAACGTTTCGCCCGAAGAAAAATATTAGGACATTTGTAATGCTGGGAAAGCGTCAAGTGTTGAAGTATTATTTGGAAGAGTTCCCGGTGAGTTGACAGAAACCTTAAGGTTTATTTCGACTTGTCTCAATGAGTTTGAATCGGTGAAATGCATGCAATAGCTTGTTGTGAATAGGGAAAGTGACAATTTTTTCGATTTATTTAAAAGTTCTCTCGGGATAAGCTAAATACGCTGTGCTTCAGGATTTCTTTGATTTTATATTTTCGGAAAGAAAAAGGCCCGCATGTGGTACGAGTTGAGGAGCTAGCCAGCTAGCCGGGATATGTGAGATTACAGTAGAGGAAATGCCATCGCCGGGTAAGGACCTTGTGTTATGTTTTTGATCGCTGTCAAACAGTTGTTGATTTCAAAGAACCGCAAGTAAATCTTTTTGCAGATTTTTTTGAGCAAGAGGACATTGTTACAGTCAAAATAACGCCAGTATTAATCGAGGAAAACAAGAAAACTACTCCTTTATCCGAAAATTATGAGTATTTTTGTAAAATATGTTTTGGTGTTTACTTAGCGTGTTTGTCGACTGAAATAGCGTGCGGTAATAAGCACTTAATGACTGGGACCAAGGGGAACAGTGAGTTTTGTTTCCCCGAGACCCTGACATCCTGATAGTTTTTCAAAAATCCATATTGCAATCCATTTCCATCCTCGCTGTCGTTTGTCATCCTCACTTCCTAATGGGTTCCTATCATTTGTCGAGTGCTATTCTACAGAATCAAATCATTATTGTTCAACTTCCTATGATCTAGATATGTTTTTGAGCTTCCCAAAATCATGCTAAAATCAGGACAGTGTCCCTTTAATTGCCATCTCAGCCGACTATACATTCGGTATTTGAAGCCATAAAACCACAGCTTTGTATCCATTTTGATCGTCAGTGTTTCCTTTACTCGGCGTTACGCTTTGGTAACCAAGCTTTATTGAACTCGGAGGCCCGGATGCTAATTTGCATTTTTGGTTCATGCTAAACCGTTAGTCAAAAATGCAAATTAGACCAAAAATGCAAATTAGCATCCGGGCCTCCGAGTTCACATTCTCGTCCCCAGAGTCCGCGATCCTTTTGGCCAGCACCAAGAAATCACGAACTCTGACTGGTACCGATTTTCTGAGCTTGCGCAGAGTACTCCTTTTCTATTGTCTTTTGACTGTTCATTGTTTCAACAGCCAATCAAAAAAATTCGTTATTTCTGTCCCCGCCAGAGTCCGAGATTCCTTGGTGCTGACCAGAAGGATCGCGGACTCTGGGGACGAGAATGCCGAGTTCAATAAATACTTTTACGCTTAAAAATCCGAGGTTTAAAATTCGCGCGTGTTCTAGAGTAAGTCATTGTCTTTCTAATTTCAATGGTTGCCATGAACAAACAATGGGTAGCAAAACTCTATTGAATTCGAGATGCAGTCATCTGTAAATATGCAAATTGATCAGCTGAAAAGCAGAAAAACTGCGCGAAATTTGAAACTTAAAGCTAGTTAAATCGCTCGTGTTCGCGAACTCACCGAAAAAATGACCGATGCAATAGTAAATGATTTGGACCAAGAGCTCTTTTCAGAGCTCGCAGAACCCTTGGTCCAACCTTTACTCCTACATATGGTTGCGCCATTTGTTAACGAGGTGTAAATTCGAGAATCGTAGGCGAAAAAATTCTGCGATCATATGGAAACACGCATGCGTTCGCTTGCGATCCACTGCGATTCGTTGCCATCGTCTGTGACTGGCACAACCGCACGATCGCAGATAATTGGGCCATGTTCTAATCTCTGGCAATCGCCTTCAGGAAAAAAAAAAACGGGTTTTAGCTAAAAATATCACGCGTAGATGTGTGAACATACGAAACAAAAGGGACGACAATGGACGTATCGGTTCATTGTTCTAGTCCAAGATGAAAATTCCCTGTGGAGGTCAGCCGCCGCCAGCGCGCATTCATAGCAACCAATGAAATTAGTTTTGACTGAGCTTAACGCGCAATATTACAGACCTAGAGCATTTCATGCACTGTAAGTAAATGTCACGAGAACAATAGGCATTCTGCGCGATGAGGTCACCTAGGATTTTCGGAAAGGCAAAATCAGCTCATAAATTCGGGTAATAAGATTTCAATCCCTAAAATTTTCTGAAGTTTGAAAGTTTCAGCTAACGTATCCGAACAGATACAATTTCTTAGCGTTTAAAAATAAGCCATTAAACTGCACAAAAAGCACGGTGCCCCTGTTATCTCCCAATCTTGCTGCGAAGACGTAGACATGTTTAATTCAATTAACATGAAAATTGCAGCCTTCATTCTTCGAGCGTTCATGCGTGAAGCGTATTGACTGAAAGGGTCTCTGAATCAAGGATATCAAAAAAAATAATAATAAGGAAATGAGGAATTAATTAAACATAGATGGAAAACCATTCGAAGCTTGTGTTAATATGATTTTGCTGTTTATTATTGTTTTGTATATGTCTGGGGGGTTTTATCGATCCAGTCTCTTTCCGATCTACTCAAGTCAGCCAGCGCAAAAATAGTAATTATGCAGTGAAAATTTCCAGGAAAAAAATAGACCGAAATATTTTGCCAGCCAGCAAGAATTCCGCTGGGGAACAGATAAGGCGAGGAACAGATTCGTTGGGTGCCCCTGAATAAGGCTCACCTTTCTTGAAGAAGATTTGTGTTTTCTTTCGACTTCCGTTGAGCAAACCTCACGCTAGCACTCGAACTCAAATGTGATAATCAACTTGGGTAAGCACTACCTCTTTTAAGTCTCTATTTCCATTGGTCCATTATATTGTATACCTCTATTGTAGTTTTATGCAATGTATTGTTTGTGAGCTAATGATGTGGCTAATTCCGAGAGGTAGTGGTAAGTTTGAACCAGCCGTGTAGATGTAGGCCTTTAAAAAAAATAACAAGAAGAATACTTTTCTGTGCGAAAAAACTACTTTTTGGTACATTTAGAGCATTTTGGGCAATATTTGCTTTAATGTTCAGTTGTTATTGATCATTCCGTGATTATCTTGTTGATCGGTCATGACAAAAATAAACGAAGAGCCCACCAGAAGTGACATTAATCAAGAACCGTCTGACGTTAGCTGTTTGGGTCAAGTGATTTTCTAAGAAATTACTGTTTTGGGTCACAAAGTATTAAAAAGTTCTTAGAGGAAACGGAACAAAGAAACAAAGACCTTTTATACTTAATTTGGCAGAGTCATCTGGGCGCAATAATGCTTAGAAAAATGTTTATGATAGAGTTTGACAGTTTTGGGCAAGGGTTTTATTATTAAAACTGTGCATGCAGGTTATACAAAACACAACATATAGTGAGCATTATAAAGCAAGCTCAGTGATCCTTGAGGCTATGTCGTCCTCTTGATTGGATTTTTAGCCAGTAGAGCGAAACTTGATCGATCGAGCTTCTTGATTTCGAGAGAGAAATTCTCGCATCGCATCAATAAAAATAAATAAAATAAATAAATAAAAACATGTAGAGGTCTAGCCAGTAACAATGTATATGGTCCGTCAGGTTACGAAATCAACAGGAATTAATAAGTACTTAACAAATAAGAAGCCAAAGCCATGTATTATACTGTCATAAAACACGACGGGAATTGAGAACACGAGAGAAATTAGAAAACACGTGCCGCAGGCGAGTGTTTTCAATATCTCTCAAGTGTTCTCAAATTCCTGGAGTGTTTTATGACAGTATAATACATGGCTTTGGCTTCTTTATGTGCTTTAAAATATAGATTTAACGCGTGCGAAACGATAAAACACTCTTTTCTATGTTAAATACACTGATAAAACATGGTTTTTTAACCAATCAGAGCGCGCGCAGCTTTCAGTCTATATTTTAATAAGAAATAAACAAGATTAAGACCAAACATTATTCGCCGGACAGTGTTGCATAATATATCAAAAGGCTCTCTGAACTACTCGTTTAACAGAGTTACAAAAACAGCGGCAGGAAACTGACTTCTATTGCAGCTGACAGGTTTCGAGTTGTTTTTCGTTTTACCTTGACGCACTTCGTGTCAATCGGGTTACAGGAATGTTTCTATTTGCACAGAGGAATTGTTCTTGTCTTTAAAAAAACTGCGGAGCTCAGCAAAATAATTAATTTGCTGTAAACGAGACAAAACTGTTATTTAAAGCCGCTATAGGCTTCGTGAGTGATTATTTAACTACATGTATCTGATGATCCCTTTGCGGTTTAGATCTAAAACTATGCGGGCCTGACTCTAGCTAGTGCAAAAGTGTGTTTTATCTCTTGAGTACCTCAAATGAGAGTAATAAAGCTCACCTTTCTTGAAGAAGATTGTGTTTTCTTTCGACTTCAGTGAGCAAACCTCACGCTAGCACTCGAACTCAAATGTGATAATCAACTTGGGTAAGCCACTACCTCTTTTAAGTCTCTATTTCCATTGGTCCATTATATTGTATACCTCTATTGTAGTTTTATGCAATGTATTGTTTTGTGAGCTAATGATGTGGCTAATTCCGAGAGGTAGTGGTAAGTTTGAACCAGCCGTGTAGATGTAGGCCTTTTAAAAAAAATAACAAGAAGAATACTTTTCTGTGCGAAAAAAACTACTTTTTGGTACATTTAGAGCATTTTGGGCAATATTTGCTTTAATGTTCAGTTGTTATTGATCATTCCGTGATTATCTTGTTGATCGGTCATGACAAAAATAAACCGAAGAGCCCACCAGAAGTGACAATTAATCAAGAACCGTCTGACGTTAGCTGTTTGGGTTAAGTGATTTTCTAAGAAATTACTGTTTTGGGTCAAAAGTATTAAAAAGTTCTTAGAGGAAACGGAACAAAGAAACACAGACCTTTTATACTTAATTTGGCAGAGTCATCTGGGCGCAATAATGCTTAGAAAAATGTTTATGATAGAGTTTGACAGTTTTGGGCTAAGGGTTTTATTATTAAACTGTGCCTGCAGGTTATACAAAACACAACATATAGTGAGCATTATAAAGCAAGCTCAGTGATCGATCCTTGAGGCTATGTCGTCCTCTTGATTAGATTTTTAACCAGTAGAGCGAAACTTGATCGATCGAGCTTCTTGATTTCGAGAGAGAAATTCTCGCATCGCATCAATAAAAAATAAATAAATAAATAAATAAAAACATGTAGAGGTTTAGCCAGTAACAATGTATATGGTCCGTCAGGTTAGGTTACGAAATCAACAGGAATTAATAAGTACTTAACAAATAAAGAAGCCAAAGCCATGTATTATACTGTCATAAAACACGACGGGAATTTGAGAACACGAGAGAAATTTAGAAAACACGTGCCGCAGGCGAGTGTTTTCTATATTTCTCAAGTGTTCTCAAATTCCTGGAGTGTTTTATGACAGTATAATACATGGTTTTGGCTTCTTTATGTGCTTTAAAATATAGATTTAACGCGCGCGAAACGATAAAACACGCTTTTCTATGTTATATAATCTGATAAAACATGGTTTTTTAACCAATCAGAGCGCGGGCGCAGCTTTCAGTCTATATTTTAATAAGAAATAAACAAGACCAAACATTATCCGCCGGACAGTGTTGTATAATATCTCAAAAGGCTCTCTGAACTACTCGTTTAACAGAGTTACAAAAACAGCGGCAGGAAACTGACTTCTATTGCAGCTGACAGGTTTCGAGTTGTTTTTCGTTTTACCTTGACGCACTTCGTGTCAATCGGGTTACAGGAATTGTTTCTATTTGCACAGAGGGATTGTTCTTGTTTTAAAAAACTGCGGAGCTCAGCAAAATAATTAATTTGCTGTAAACGAGACAAAACTGTTATTTAAAGCCGCTATAGGCTTCGTGAGTGATTATTTAACTACATGTATCTGATGATCCCTTTGCGGTTTAGATCTAAAACTATGCGGGCCTGACTCTAGCTAGTGCAAAAGTGTGCTTTATCTCTTGAGTACCTCAAATGAGAGTAATAAAGCTCACCTTTCTTGAAGAAGATTTGTGTTTTCTTTCGACTTCAGTTGAGCAAACCTCACGCTAGCACTCGAACTCAAATGTGATAATCAACTTGGGTAAGCCACTACCTCTTTTAAGTCTCTATTTCCATTGGTCCATTATATTGTATACCTCTATTGTAGTTTTATGCAATGTATTGTTTTGTGAGCTAATGATGTGGCTAATTCCGAGAGGTAGTGGTAAGTTTGAACCAGCCGTGTAGATGTAGGCCTTTTAAAAAAAATAACAAGAAGAATACTTTTCTGTGCGAAAAACTACTTTTTGGTACATTTAGAGCATTTTGGGCAATATTAGCTTTAATGTTCAGTTGTTATTGATCATTCCGTGATTATCTTGTTGATCGGTCATGACAAAAATAAACCGAAGAACCCACCGGAAGTGACAATTAATCAAGAACCGTCTGACGTTAGCTGTTTGGGTTCAGTGATTTTCTAAGAAATTACTGTTTTGGGTCAAAAGTATTGAAAAGTTCTTAGAGGAAACGGAACAAAGAAACAAAGACCTTTTATACTTAATTTGGCAGAGTCATCGGGGCGCAATAATGCTTAGAAAAATGTTTATGATAGAGTTTGACAGTTTTGGGCAAGGGTTTTATTATTAAAATGTGCATGCAGGTTATACAAAACACAACATATAGTGAGCATTATAAAGCAAGCTCAGTGATCCTTGAGGCTATGTCGTCCTCTTGATTGGATTTTTAGCCAGTAGAGCGAAACTTGATCGATCGAGCTTCTTGATTTCGAGAGAGAAATTCTCGCATCGCATCAATAAAAAATAAATAAATAAATAAATAAAAACATGTAGAGGTTTAGCCAGTAACAATGTATATGGTCCGTCAGGTTACGAAATCAACCGTAACTCATTCTGAGAAACAGGAATTAATAAGTACTAAGAAATAAACAAGACCAAACATTATCCGCCGGACAGTGTTGCATAATATACCAAAAGGCTCTCTGAACTACTCGTTTAACAGAGTTACAAAAACAGCGGCAGGAAACTGACTTCTATTGCAGCTGACAGGTTTCGAGTTGTTTTTCGTTTTACCTTGACGCACTTCGTGTCAATCGGATTACAGGAATTGTTTCTATTTGCACAGACGGATTGTTCTTGTCTTTAAAAAACTGCTGAGCCTCAGCAAAATAATTAATTTGCTGTAAACGAGGCAAAACCGTTATTTAAAGCCGCTATAGGCTTCGTGAGTGATTATGTAACTACAGGTTGGAGTCAAACCTAGATTTGTATCTGATGATCCCTTTGGGTTCAGATCTAAAACTATGCGGACCTCACTCTAACTAGTGCAAAAGTGTGTTTTATCTCTTGAGTACCTCAAATGAGAGTAATAAAGCTCACCTTTCTTTAAGATAGATTTGTTTTTCTTTTGATTTCAGTTGAGCAAACCGCACCCAAGCTAGCACTCGAAACTCGAATGTGATAATCGACTCGGGTAAGCCACTACCTCTTCTGAGTCTCTATTTCAATTGGTCCATTATATTGTATACCTCTATTGTAGTTTAATTTTGATATGCAATTTATTGTTTTATGAGCCAATGATATGGTTATTCCGAGAGGTAGTGGGAAGTTCGACCCAACAGTGTGTCTTCTTTGAACAGCGAAAAAAAAATATCAAAGTTAGAAGAAAACTTAAATTCTGTGCGAAAAAACTACTTTGTGTTTCATTAGAGCATTTTAGGCAATATGTTCTTTAACGTTAGTGCTATTGATCATTCATCATTCGTCATCTTGTTAATCGGCTACTTTAAGACACACTGTTTAAGTACCTTGACAAAAATAAACTGAAAACCCTCCAGAAGACCGGCGCAAGATCGGTCGATCAGCTGTTTCGGTTTAGTGATTCTCTAGTGATCATTATAAGGTCTTATAAATCAAGTTCTCAAAATAGCCCTAAACTCAGAATGCCCGGCCGAAAAAATACGGCTTATTCGAGATACTCAATGAGTAAAATAACCGTAATGGCAGTCTTGTTATTTATGTCTTCCGGCCCTTTGTTTAGATTTTTAGGCCAGAAGAGCGAAACTTGATCGAGCTTTGTTTTCGAGAAGTGGACGAGTACATGGCCTGCAGGCCTGAAATCTTCAAAACTGTGACCTTGGCAGAAAACGTCATAACAACAATCATTGTTCTGCCTGTCTACGAAATTAAACCTGAATGTTTCTGATTCTTGTTGACTTCAAGTTTAAGGGGGAATATACCTGAATGCGATGTTTTCATACATTTTAGTACTATTCTCGCATTATCTCGCATTATTCTCACAGTCCACTATCGCGTGATGGAATCTTTTTAACTTAGCTCAATTATCTCTGAAAAGCCCCTTGGGGAGTGGATGAGTGGATAATAAAGTATGTATGTAAAGGAAAAATGACATGAGCAATCGGCCTTCCAGAGATCTCTATAGAATTTCAATCAAGCGGCAAAACTAGACCACTTCTACTGAATTTAATGACTGTCTCCCACGCCAGATCGATCTATAAGACCTACAAAGACTATTCACAGATTGACTAAAATATCTTACTATCTTTACATAATAATATATAATAATATTAATAATTACGAAGCAATAATAATAGCTAAGCTAAGATCTGAATACGAAACCAAAAAATCATATTTGCAGTGTCATAAGAGCCGATCAAGCACGCTGAGAAAGTATGGAAACTCAGCAGCCTAGTTACCAGGCATTCCGCTTCCCACTTACTCGATTTGGCGCGAAATTTCATGACGTCACCCTAGTCGCTATACTTATGGGGAGGCAGGATTGAACGAGGTAAAACTGTTAAGCCACTGTAGGCTTCGTGAGGGATTATGCAACTGACTACATATTGGAGTCAAACCTAGATTTGTATCTGATGATCCCTTTGGCCGGGTTCATATCTAAAACTATGCGGGCCTGACTCTAGCTAGTGCAAAAGTGTGTTTTATCTCTTGAGTACCTCAAATGAAAGTAATAAAGCTCACCTTTCTTGAAGAAGATTTGTTTTTTCTTGCGACTTAAGTTGAGCAAACCTCACGCTAGCACTCGAACTCAAATGTGATAATCAACTTGGGTAAGCCACTACCTCTTTTAACAGTCCAGCGCATTTCTTCTTTTGGAAATGCGCTAAACAATAGCGTGACGTCACAACATGGCGGCTTTGAAATCTTCCCGTGTGGACTCCACTTGAGTTTGAAATTTTCATTTTATCGAGTCTTCCCAGCTTGCTTTGCCTGCCGATTTGTAACACAACAACAAAGAAAGCATTGAAGATTGCGTTGTGCTTGAGATTGTGGACAATGGCGGCGAAATGTGTGCGAAGGTGAGTTTTTACTTTCGATACATATGTCAATTTTGCTTGTTTACTGGACCGATTGATCGTCTTCAATTCACTATATATGTCGTGAAAATTTTTTATGGGTCTTGAAAAAATTCAGGGACATTCTATAGGTATTCTAGATGTTTTGTACGAAATCTGAGCGATGGGCCGCAATTTGCGTGGATGGGCCGCGATTTTGCGGGAAGCAATCCTCTGCGGCAAAATGATACTGCTTGTAACTAATCGTTTGGGGCGTCTTTCCTTTCGTTTCAGGTCGGTGATGTGATGGATACATATCGGAGTTATATGTACGATCGCTGCTGATTATGTGCTGGACGGATATGTACAAAAGTGACACAAGAGGATGTGAGGTTTCTTTGTTTGAGGCAGAGTGCAAGGCTTTATGCATGTTTATGGACGTTGAAATCGGGGAAGGATCGGCCGAAATCCACTCAGTCTGGATTTGCCACAAGTGAAAGAAAACACTTCTCGATTTCGAGCTTCACAAAATCAGGAAAAAGAAAGTAAGAAACCCTTTGAATGGCTGCCACCTTTGAATTGTATTTGTGTTGATTGCCTGTGTGATTTTGTGACATTGTGAGCGGCTGACCTGACCTTTGAAAGCTTCTGCGGTTAGTGACACAGCTGAACTGCAAACATAACATGACAATGAAGACCATATCTCTCGTATTTTTGAAAGAGATCGATCAGGCGTTTCTACATCCGCCAAGTGAGCACTACAACTACAACTGGCAAACAGAACTAGGATATCAACATCGTTTTCCTTGTTGTTGTATTAAAAAGTGACAGGACATTTGCTGCTCTATATTAAATTATGTCTTCTGACCTACTCAGTTGCTTCAGGTGTGTTTTATTTTAATTTTAACGCAGTAAACGAGCATGTTGTATTATGTGGAGGATTTTCACGTAGAATAGAGCCTTCGAGTGTTCACTCTTGCAAATTTTAAGAGGTCACAGACCAGGCCTAGGATATGCGTGTATTGTTGCAGCGTTCAATTTTGATACAACAGCCGATTATAACCTAACCAATAGCTCTGTTTTGAACATAGCGCGCGACCATAAGAGAAATACAAAAGCTAGGTCGCAACTCATTCCTGGGCTAAAGGATATCGAAGCCATGTTTCGCTTTCTGCAAGCAGTTAAATATATCCCGGACAGTATACGTGTAAGCGTAAATAGATTATTTCTGAACCAAGACGGCTCGATCTGTTTTGAACATAGAGCGCGACGAGAAAGGCAAGTGCTCCTCCCAATATTCCTGGCCAAAATATATCACAGCCCTGTTTCTCTTTCTACAAATTTTAGGAGGTCATGTTAGGCTTGGGATGCAAAATAACTCGATCGATGCGTGATTGTTGCGACTGTTTGCAGCACGCCAGTTGTTCGCTGTTACTGTAACCTAAACCAATACTGTTTTAGCTTGTTTTGAACATAGCGCGCGACCAGAATATAAATACAAGAACTAGTCGCAACTCATTGCTGGCTAAGGATATCGAAGCCATGTTTCTCTTTGTGCAAGCAGTTGATTCCGGCCAGTAATACATGAAAGCGTATAGCTGCGGATTGTCGAAGGACGAAGCGCGATCTCCGATCTGAGCACGACAAGAGCTCGATCTAGAGCGCGACAAGAAAGGCAAGCGCTCGTCACAACTTATTCCAGGCTAAAATATATCAAAGCCATGTTTCTCGTCCAGCAAGCAGCTAATCCCGGCCAGAAATAAACGTAAATAGATTGTTGGATTGTTTCATTCAAAGCATCGCGTTAGATCGACTCAGAGCTTTCAACTCGCGCGCGATCGCAATCGTGAATTTCGCACCACGTGACTCCAAATTCGCGCTCTGATTGGATAATTGTTTGTTTTGGTCGGCGGATGAAAACATTTCCAAAAGAAGAAATGCGCTGGACTGTTTAAGTCTCTATTTCCGGCATTGGTGCATTATATTGTATACCTCTTTTTTAGTTTTATGCAATGTATTGTTTTGTGAGCTAATGATGTGGCTAATTCCGAGAGGTAGTGGTAAGTTTGAACCAGCCGTGTAGATGTAGGCCTTTAAAAAAAATAACAAGAAGAATACTTTTCTGTGCGAAAAAACTACTTTTTGGTACATTTAGAGCATTTTGGGCAATATTTGCTTTAATGTTCAGTTGTTATTGATCATTCCGTGATTATCTTGTTGATCGGTCATGACAAAAATAAACCGAAGAGCCCACCAGAAGTGACAATTAATCAAGAACCGTCTGACGTTAGCTGTTTGGGTCAAGTGATTTTCTAAGAAATTACTGTTTTGGGTCAAAAGTATTAAAAAGTTCTTAGAGGAAACGGAACAAAGAAACAAAGACCTTTTATACTTAATTTGGCAGAGTCATCTGGGCGCAATAATGCTTAGAAAAATGTTTATGATAGAGTTTGACAGTTTTGGGCAAGGGTTTTATTATTAAACTGTGCATGCAGGTTATACAAAACACAACATATAGTGAGCATTATAAAGCAAGCTCAGTGATCCTTGAGGCTATGTCGTCCTCTTGATTGGATTTTTAGCCAGTAGAGCGAAACTTGATCGATCGAGCTTCTTGATTTCGAGAGAATCGCGATCCACCTATAGTTTTGCTTACGAGTGAGACGACATTATTTTGCGATAATGTTGTCTCAAATGCGGGTCGGTGATTGGTTCTGAAGATACAGATTGGCACCGGGGCACTGAATTGGGTTCCTCACGTACGCGTCAAAATTCAAAAGTTTTCTTCGATTAACTCGTCGGCAATCGTTTATATCTTGTCATTTGCTCATTTATGGAGTGCTTTATTCGCCGGTACAACTTACTCAATCTAAAAGTTAGCGTATGGTGAGTATTAAAAGTCATTTATTTCTTGTAAGAGTTTGTTTACCGCTTTCACTTGCTTTCGCGATGTGCACGCGCTAAGTTGTAAAATCAACTTTTTCGGTGCAAAATTGGATTATTTTCCCATTTCATTGCTGCTTGGTACTTTATAAAACTTTGTCGGACATAAGTCTGAATTGCTTTTGTTTCCATAAGCGATTTACCGGCGAAAAAAGTCCGACTTTCTTCGAGACAATAAAATGCTTTCGCGTTCAAGTATTCGTGTACATTACGTCGCGTATAGTGGGAATTTCTATTTCAATCAACAACAACTGATCTTAATTTTCCTTTCAATTTGTCCAAAAATGTTTGAATAGCGATACAAAACTAAATTCGATTTTGAGACGACATTACGGCTTTATAATGACGGCTATAACTAGCCGTCATTATAAAGCCGTAATGTCGTCTCAAAATCGAATTTAGTTTATAGAAATTCTCGCATCGCATCAATAAAAAATAAATAAATAAATTTAACAAATAAATAAGCCTCAACTGTGCTCTGTTCTGTTATAAAGCACGCAGGAAGCGGCGCGAGCACGAAAGAAGTGTAGGGCGGGAAACACGAGCCGATAGGCGAGTGTTTCTCCCTACTTCTTGAGTGCTCCGCCGCTTCCTGAGTGCTTTATAACAGAACAGAGCACAGTTGAGGCTTATTTATTTGTTTTATGATAAAAAAATCCATGATTTCCTCACAATTGTCCACAATTGTACCTTTATTTTCCGAAACAAACATTCCATTTTACATCGAGAACAAACTGAACGTCGTCAGCACCCGTGCTTTGGACTCTGATAAAGCACGCTAATTCGAGCCAATCACAGCGCTTGTAAGAATGCTTCAAATGATTTGATTGGTCAACGAGACAAAAGCTGTCAAAACGTCAAAAACTGGAATGAGCAAGAACTCAATTCGAATACAAAACGAGTGCTTCAATGTTCACTTTTCAGTCCTTAAAAAAGCTAAAAATCTGAACTTTTTCAATGAAATCCGGCCGAATTGTAGCCCATGAAAACCTGTAAGTTTCCAACATGAAAATTGGAAAACAAACTGCTTAAATATTGCGGTGAACCTTCACAAACTGCTGCGCTATGTTTTGTGAATGAAGATCGTCGCTTGTATTTACGGCAGCAAGAGGAGGATTGCCCGAACTGGTGGCAATGTTAGAAAGACTGGACTATTGTGGCCTTCCACTCAGAGCATCGGAGAGGATATCCAAGCAAGCTTTCAATTGATCGCTAAAAGGTCGAGCGTTGTAACTCTTCAGGCTTGCTTCGCTGCGATGACCCAGAGATCGTGCCGAGATCGATGCTGCGAGATGGAGACCAGTGATCGCAGTTACACGATTACTATGGAGAGGACAATTTGGAAATTTCCTTCATCATTCCTCCGAGGTTGTTAACACAGAGAGGTTTATTTTCGTACAAAACTCGATCTTCAACTCTGCGGATTGCGTAAGCATTCATGAGCTCCGTGCTTTGTACTCTCATAAAGCACGCTGTTTAAACCAATCAGAGCGCGTGTTATATGGACAATTTATTATAAAAATAAATAAAAACATGTAGAGGTTTAGCCAGTAACAATGTATATGGTCCGTCAGGTTACGAAATCAACCGTACCTCATTCTGAGAAACAGGAATTAATAAGTACTAAGAAATAAACAAGACCAAACATTATCCGCCGGACGGTGTTGCATAATATATCAAAGGCTATATGAACTACTCGTTTAACAGAGTTACAACAAGGAGCTATTTCATAAAGAAATAGTGTTTCGTTTCCGGAACGATTAGAATGTCGAGACCTGGGTTTGAGAAATTGCCGAGATCCTGGTATCGTGGACTCAGGGCTCCCGGCACTTTCCTTTGCAGAAACTTGCGTTGGCTTATAGCTCCTCATAGCTAGTACGCCGTTGGCTGGGTTGAAGACGACCGATTCCAGCCAAGAGAGCCCGAAAAACATCGGAATAAAGCTCGGTGCGGCCCGAGCAATTAACCCGTAAACAGCTTTCCACTTAACTTTCCGTTCCTCGTTCTCCGTTTCCTCGTTCTCCGTTCGCCTATTCCCTGTTTTAGAAATAGCCATGATAAAGTCAATAACAAAGTTGAAACTACAGCTAGAGTATTTACATTACAATTAAACACGGAAACAGATAACTTTGCATTTTTCCACAATACATCGCTTTAAACGAACTTAGAAGTATTTCAGTCGTCAGATATTTCTATTTGTAATACATTTTAATTTCTTTTTTGCTCCGTGACGATCATTTTAACGATATTTGAACAACATGTGTTCACCAGTTTGTCAGGTTTGTTTGTCTTTTCCCAGAACATGTTTACATTAGCAGCTACGAGCGTTATTCTGATTGGATAGTAGCCCCACTGTGTAAATAGTTCACATCGAATCGAACACAATACCGTTTCGTTTCTGAGGAAACGAAACAAAAACAGCGGCAAGAAACTGACTTCTATTGCAGCTGACAGGTTTCGAGTTGTTTTTCGTTTTACCTTGACGCACTTCGTGTCAATCGCGTTACAGGAATTGTTTCTATTTGCACAGGGATTGTGCTTGTCTTTAAAAAACTGCTGAGCTCAGCAAAATAATTAATTTGCGCCCTCTCCTCGGGCTTCGCGCGTCTTTTCACTTCTCTCCTCCACTATCCGAACGCCTGGAACAGGCTAGCCAATCAATTGTTGAGAAGCTTAACTTTAATTGTTGACATAAGCAAAATAATTCATTTGCGGTCTAGCCAATCAATTGTTGAGAAACTAACTTTGCGCAATACTGTAAATGTTGACATCAGTTAAGCTCATGCCAATGTTGTGATCGAAGGATGTCAGCACATCTCCCTGTTATTTTCTTTTATTATCTATGACGTAGGTATGCTAACGTGGCTCTTCATAGAGCTATAGAATTACATCCGCTACAGACATGATATTAGATCTCGCAGGGGGCAGTGGATTGGTCACTCTTACGAAGAGAACCATCGGACGACACTCGAATAACATTAACGTGGGCGCCATCAGGCGGAAGGCACAGGGGGAGACCCAAAGGATGATGATGGTGATGTTTTAGCTTCAGGGTTTATATCTGGTTCGGCACGGTTCGAGAACGCAAACATGTCTATAATTTTAGTATTTAGCTATGAGCATAACGTTTAATTTGTAATCAGAAGCATTTTGTTGCTGGTGCTGCAGTCTAAATAAAGTACTCCTCTGAACCCTGTGCTTTTGCAGCTTCTAGCTCTCGCTACTTCGGGTTTCTATGGTAGTCTCAAATTGATGGCGCTTATGTTTGTCGCATACTTCGCGGCTGGCGCTGACACCGGAACTAAAATAAATCTTAAAGTAGTCTTCCCTAGTCTCGGATATTTATTATAAGGGGTCCACTTTAACTACAGATTCAGACTTGTTGCTACAGATATTATTTTGTTTCTCAAAAATTTCTCGCGTCGTGACCTGCTAACATGGCAGAGTACGAACACCTACCGTAAAAGCTCTATTTAGCCCCCCCTCTCTATTAAGCCCCCCCCCCTTTCAGGAAGTCAGATTTTGTAATAAGCACCCCTCTCTATTAAGCCCCCCCTCCTTCCGTCAGGCTGATGTAAATGACTTTTTCAGCAATATTATCTGGCGTTTTTGTCACTTTGTATTGAAACGTGGTCTTTAATTTCAAGAACTATCATTACGTTATGGTATAATGACGTTGTATTTGTAAGACGGTCATACATAACCAAGAGAGGATGATCTACAATTAGATCATAGTCTCTTGACATACTTGAACCCATTTTTTGTTCTTTTTTAGTCAGTGGTATAATAGTAAAGTTTGAAAAATTACTGTGCATTTTCTCGAAAATTTAGGATTTGAAATAAGCCCCCTCTCTATTAAGCCCCTCTCTAATAAGCCCCCCCCCCCCTTCTTCAGGCCCTAACAATTAAATAAGCCCCCCCCCCGGGGGGGCCTTGGGGGCTTTAATAGAGCTTTTACGGTGTGTT
>MU826379.1:691976-707504 GCA_029204205.1 Desmophyllum pertusum
CTTCTGCCTGATCTTTATATTATTTATTGTTCCAAAGGGCATAGGATAGAATAGTGTAGTATATCCAATGATTTCTCGTGGTATCGTGAATGTCCAACTCGTGACCTGCCGTACACACTCGCCTAAATGCTACGTGTGTATACAGCTGTTTTCGAGAAAGGTTGTCCTTCAGAAGCGTAAAAGCGTACGCACCAATGCCGAAAGGTAGAATGGGTACAAGTAGAAAACCGCTGCACGCACTGAATAATAATGAAATATACAAAATAAAAAATATATATATATTTTTAGAACGTTTCCTTTTTATTTTAAACCTGTAGAAAAGAGCTAGCTTTAGCGAAACTAAATTTTAGAAGAATTTTTCAATGAAAGCCATACAACAGTTAAAAAAGAAAAACAAATTAAATGCATCTTATCCGGTGCAAAGCAAATACATCACGTGCAAAATAAAACTTGTAGATTTCTTTTCTACTGATATGCAATACTCAGCGGACTACCATGCATTCGGTCTAATTGTGTTGGCTTAACGGGTTTCTATATCCGTTTTTTTTGGCTGAATAGCTTAAAATATATTCATGGTTTAACTCTCCTGCCATCCGCGCGGAAACACCGTGAACTGCTCGTGAACATTCGATCAAACAATGGTTAACTACCACTACCCATAATACGTTTTCGGCATTGTCGCGTACGCTTGTACGCTTCTGTAGGACAACCTTTCTCGAAACAGTTGTATTCAAAAATCAAGTCCCCAGTGGAATATTTCTCTGTGTACCATTCGCGAAAGCATTACATAACTACGTAGTATGTAGCCATTACGACTGGCAATGAAAATTCTGCCTGATTGTTACTTCGCACGTCTTGATGAGGGTACCGCTTTCCTTTTAAATTCCTCAGAACTTTTATAAAGCCAAAACGTTCAGATACGAAATAAGAATCGAATAAAGGAAGAAAATTGTTATTGTTTGCTAAAAAACGTTCTCACCAATTACTAGTACTATAGAGACTAGTAACAGAGTATATAGATGTTATTGAACTAGCGTGAGGTCCGTATTGGGAAAATATTGGTCGAGTTATTTTTTTGCAAGTTTATAAACTTGCAAAAAAGAGAACGAGACCAATATTTCCCAATAATAAAGTTTTTATTATAATGGCTTTTTTAAAAATTTGCTGATAAATTAGTGCAACCATTCTCGGCTAACGCGCGCGCCAAAGCTAAGCATATTCTCAGTTGCATTTTTTCAGGCCGCTTTGCGAAAAGTTTAACCAAAATTGTCCGCCAGACACGAGGAAAAATGTTTCTACTTAATAGAAAATAGTTTTCTTTTGTTCAATGTTTCATAAAAAGGAATTCGGCGAAAATGAGTTCGTGAGTGGTCCATCTTAGCGGTCCGTATTGCAAAATTCGGACCGCTCAGGGAACCAATCAGAATGCTCCTTTTTCATCGTGGACCAGTTTTGCCATAATTATAATAAAACTAGTTATAGACCTCTGCTAGTAATGAATATTTATATGTTAGGGAATAAAGAGAATCGTTTTGGTTCTAGCTTTTTATTTCTAGGGTGTGCTCCCAGATCGTCCTTGATCGTATATATAATGCGAATAGAGCGGTAAGGTATGAAAATGTTTTAAACATGTACTCACTTGTGGAGATTAACATTTTAGGAGAGGAATACATTGCTGGAGTTGCTTGGGAAGAAGTTGAGATAGATGACCTCAGCTCTGAAAACAGAACACAAAATAATAAGTGATAATGATAAAAAAGGTAAAAATTTGTCACATTAAAAAAAAAGAAATGTATAAGTTCTAAAAAGTAATTTGATGAATCTGTTGGTCAACTGATTTACGTTGCGCCCGTATGCTTCTTTTACAAGACATTAGTGGCTTTATAGTTTCAGTGGTAGAGGCGTTTGTACATATGACGTCACGGCGCCATATTGGTGTTTCCCAAACAATGAAATTTTATTATGCACACATTTTCTACTGTTTGGGAACACCAATATCCCTGCAATATGACCTCCGTAAAACGTTCTATATGACTGTGAAGAGCTCATTATCTTTCATACCTTGTGTTGTCCGTCATACTAGTGGCACTTGGCATTGCTGAGTAGTTGGCTGTAGAAGCAAGGAAAAAAAGAGATGAAACTTTTAGTTATAAAATTCACCCTGGTGGGGGATACAACCATCCGTCCGTCCTGACTATATCATGGCGTTTCTATCCTTACGCTCCTCCATTTCCACAGTAACGGAAGTTACAGGTTGGTGGTGGTCCAAGCTCGTACACGTAGAACCCGCCACAGTTACGAACACGAATGCTCCTCCTCCATTGGCAACAGCCACCATACCAACTGAAACACACTGTAGCGTGTACAATTCCATCAGCTACCGAGGGGTGCGCGCCATTCAACCAACCCGGTACATACGTACCGCAACGATACCTCACCACACAGGATGTAGGCCATCTGAGCACCTGCTGCCCCACGAAATCGGTACCAGCCAAACTGAAGGTTGTTGTCGCATTGGTAACCGCCATTATTAACGTCCATTCTTCTATTGAACTCTTCCAGGTAATAGTGATTAGAGCATTCTGGCATAGCATCAAAAATTAAAGAAAGAATACAAGTAATGGCGTGTACGATTAGCATAAAAAATAAGATTACAAGGATCATGACCGACTGAAAAACATACAAGAAGATATATTGGATTGGTTTGTTTCGGGGGGTTGTTTATCGTGGAATTTCGTTAAACGCCACATGAGGGGATTATCTTTGATCTACGGATAATTCTTTGGCATTAAACAGAGCTTTGGTTGAAAAAAAAAATGTTGTGTTGTTTTATCTTGATGTGAGCGGAAATGTTACTTTCAAATCATTACAGCTTGTTTCATTTCTCATGTAGTATTTAGTGAATTTAAGATAAACTGAACTGATAATTGAAAATAAAGAAAACAATTAATTCTTACCAGAGGCTAACACCGTTGAAGCTATTGCCTGCAGAAAAAGCTGATGGACAGAATAAGGTTAATATGATTATGTCGCACTTGGCGCAACAAGTTTTTAACTGTTTGTCTTTCTTTTTTTGCAACACAAATTATTTTATTGTCAAAAACACGAATTAACACTGTTTGTCAGCAAATGTTAAACTGTGTATCACATAATGTGGAATGTTAAAAGTGAGACAGAAACGAGACATTCGTTTAAAAAGTTGCGACTCAGTGGTTGATCGACATTCTATTCATATAATTCAAATATAGAAACTAATGTTTCTCCCTTCTGACGAATTGAATTATCATGTAGCATAGCAACAACAACAACAACTAAATACCTGATGAAGGTGTTATATCAGTGGTGCGTAGATTTGAATAGCTTTCTGTAAAAACAAACAAACAATGAAACTGTTACTTGTCTATATCAGTCTTCACAGGGTATGGAAGTCAGTTTTCTTCAGTCCCGTTAAATAGACTCCTCGACACAAAAAAGTTGCACTTCACGTTAAAAAACTACGCAAAATGGCTTTTTCTGCTTTGTGCAGTCCACTTAAGATATTGAACGACCACTTTTTTTCTTGCGTGTTCAAAGCTACTTCTCCGAGATAAATTAAGCTTTCGTTTGAGAAACATAGAAATACATTCTGTTTAACACTCAGCCAGAAGTGAGTTTAGGATATCATGCATATACGGTCGAACCTCTATTAAGCGGCCACCCTCGGGGAAATGGCTAGCAGGGATTGGCCGCTTAATAGGTGGCCGCTTAATAGGGGTTCGACTGTAGATAGATGCTTCGCGCGCAATAAACAAAGTCAATTGATTAAAACAAAAGAGGCGAAAGGGTCAATCTGGCATTGTATTGGCCCATCAGCCTCATTTGTAGGTTCGATTAACAGCCGCTGTTTGGGAAAATGAGCCAGAACGAAGACCAGACTCGAGAGAGCGGCGGAAATCGAGCCTAACTCGTTTGCATACTTTTTAAAAACAAAATATTTGACTGCGGGCTCAACTGTAATAACAGCTATTGATGACGCAAATTTTGATCCTTATTCTTGATTTTGATCCTTACTCTTGCGCTTCTGGGAGTTTGTATGGGTTCTTATGCTTGTGTCACTAAACTGTACTTCACCTCCTGACTAACTCACCCCCTCTTGGTAGTTTTCGAATTAATACCCAGTAGACTACCGAGTGCGTTAGAAAATGTCGTCACCGATCGGGCCCGATTTAAGCTCAATTTTTGATTCCAGGATAGAAAATTATCTGAAGATTGGAAACAAAAGCCTAATTGTCTACAAAAAATTAAACCACAACAATAGGCAAAGTATTTATTTATATATAATTGATATGGTAAGTTTATATAGCAACAACAGACAAGTTTTTTTTACCCATAATTATATGACAACACGACGGCCATATTAGTGCTCCCAAAGAATTTCCTTTGGGAAATGAGTTTTTTTCTTATGCAATTTCCTACAGTTTTTTGTATTATTTGGGAACACCAATATGGCTGCCTGCGCAGTAACAGCCCGAGGTGCTGGGGAGAAGAGCGCGAGTGCTTAGAGGTGCGCGCGGATGCTTCTCGCGCCTCGTACGCGCCTTTCCAACTCGCGGCCTACGCGGGCTACAATATATATGGCCGCCGTGAACTGTGAAGATCTCATTATCTTTCATACCTTGTGTTGTCGTCATACTAGTGGCACTTGGCGTTGCTGAGTAGCTGGCTGTAGAAGAAAGGAAATAAAGCTGAGATGAACTTTTAGTTATAGAATAAAATATCCGTTCATCTGACTATCGTTTTGTCCTTACCTCCCCCATTTCCACAGTAACGTAAATAGCAGGTTGGTGGTGGTCCAAGCTCGTACACGTAGAACCCGCCACAGTTACGAACACGAATGTTCCTCCTCCATCGGCACAACCATACAATCCGCCATAATAATTGAAACACACTGTAGCGTGTACAATGCCATCAGCTACCGAAGGGTGCGCGCCATTCAGCCAGCCAGGATAATACGTACCGCAACGATACCGCCCCACACAGGATGTAGGCATCTGAGTACCTGCTGCCCCACGAAATCGGTACCAACCAGACGGGAGGTTGTTGTCGCATTGGTAATTACCATAACTGAAGTCCATTCCTCTATCGTACTCTTCCAGGTAAGAGTGGTTCGAGCATTCTGTCATAGTATTAAAAATAAAGAAAGAATAAAAGAATGGAGTTACGATTAGCATAAAACAGACCGAAAAACATTCAAGAAGGTATGTTGGATTGGTTCGTTTCCGGGGTTGTTTATCGTGGAACTTTGATTGGCAAGTTTGTTAAGAGCCAGATTCAGAGGATTTTTTTTTTTGAAAGCGTAATCCGTTACAGAGCTTTGGTTGGAAAAAAATATGTTGTGTGGTTTTATCTTGGTGACTGAAATGTTTAATACGTTACTTTCAAATCATACAACTTGTTTCATTTCTCATGTAGTATTTAGTGAATTTAAGATAAACTGAACTGATAATTGAAAATAAAGAAAACAATTAATTCTTACCAGAGGCTAACACCGTTGAAGCTATTGCTGCAGAAAAAGCTGATGGACAGAATAAGGTTAATATGATTATGTCGCACTTGGCGCAACAAGTTTTTAACTGTTTGTCTTCTTTTTTTGCAACACAAATTATTTTATTGTCAAAAACACGAATTAACACTGTTTGTCAGCAAATGTTAAACTGTGTATCACATAATGTGGAATGTTAAAAGTGAGACAGAAACGAGACATTCGTTTAAAAAGTTGCGACTCAGTGGTTGATCGACATTCTATTCATATAATTCAAATATAGAAACTAATGTTTCTCCCTTCTGACGAATTGAATTATCATGTAGCATAGCAACAACAACAACAACTAAATACCTGATGAAGGTGTTATATCAGTGGTGCGTAGATTTGAATAGCTTTCTGTAAAAACAACTGACAAACAATGAAACTGTCACTTGTCTATATCAGTCTTCACAGGGTATGGAAGTCAGTTTTCTTCAGTCCCGTTAAATAGACTCCTCGACACAAAAAAGTTGCACTTCACGTTAAAAACTACGCAAAATGCCTTTTTCTGCTTTATGCAGTCCACTTAAGATATTGAACGAACACCTTTTTTTTCTTGCGTGTTCAAAGCTACTTCTCCGAGATAAATTAAGCTTTCGTTTGAGAAACATAGAAATACATTCTGTTTAACACTCAGCCAGAGTGAGTTTAGGATATCATGCATATACGGTCGAACCTCTATTAAGCGGCCACCCTCGGGGAAATGGCTAGCAGGGATTGGCCGCTTAATAGGTGGCCGCTTAATAGGGGTTCGACTGTAGATAGATGCTTCGCGCGCAATAAACAAAGTCAATTGATTAAAACAAAAGAGGCGAAAGGGTCAATCTGGTATTGTTTGCCGTTTGACATGCAAACGAGGCGAAAGGGTCAATCTGGTATTGTATTGGCCCATCAGCCTCATTTGTAGGTTCGATTAACAGCTATTGTTTGGGAAAATGAGCCAGAACGAAGACCAGACTCGAGAGAGCGGCGGAAATCGAGCCTAACTCGTTTGCATACTTTTTAAAAACAAAATATTTGACTGCGGGCTCAACTGTAATAACAGCTATTGATGACGCAAATTTTGATCCTTATTCTTGATTTTGATCCTTACTCTTGCGCTTCTGGGAGTTTGTATGGGTTCTTATGCTTGTGTCACTAAACTGTACTTCACCTCCTGACTAACTCACCCCCTCTTGGTAGTTTCGAATTAATACCCAGTAGACTACCGAGTGCGTTAGAAAATGTCGTCACCGATCGGGCCCGATTTAAGCTCAATTTTTGATTCCAGGATAGAAAATTATCTGAAGATTGGAAACAAAAGCCTAATTGTCTACAAAAAATTAAACCACAACAATAGGCAAAGTATTTATTTATATATAATTGATATGGTAAGTTTATATAGCAACAACAGACAAGTTTTTTACCCATAAGTATATGACAACACGACGGCCATATTAGTGCTCCCAAAGAATTTCCTTTGGGAAATGAGTTTTTTTCTTATGCAATTTCCTACAGTTTTTTGTATTATTTGGGAACACCAATATGGCTGCCTGCGCAGTAACAGCCCGAGGTGCTGGGGAGAAGAGCGCGAGTGCTTAGAGGTGCGCGCGGATGCTTCTCGCGCCTCGTACGCGCCTTTCCAACTCGCGGCCTACGCGGGCTACAATATATATGGCCGCCGTGAACTGTGAAGATCTCATTATCTTTCATACCTTGTGTTGTCGTCATACTAGTGGCACTTGGCGTTGCTGAGTAGCTGGCTGTAGAAGAAAGGAAATAAAGCTGAGATGAAACTTTTAGTTATAGAATAAAATATCCGTTCATCTGACTATCGTTTTGTCCTTACCTCCCCCATTTCCACAGTAACGTAAATAGCAGGTTGGTGGTGGTCCAAGCTCGTACACGTAGAACCCGCCACAGTTACGAACACGAATGTTCCTCCTCCATCGGCAACAACCATACAATCCGCCATAATAATTGAAACACACTGTAGCGTGTACAATGCCATCAGCTACCGAAGGGTGCGCGCCATTCAGCCAGCCAGGATAATACGTACCGCAACGATACCGCCCCACACAGGATGTAGGCATCTGAGTACCTGCTGCCCCACGAAATCGGTACCAACCAGACGGGAGGTTGTTGTCGCATTGGTAATTACCATAACTGAAGTCCATTCCTCTATCGTAACTCTTCCAGGTAAGAGTGGTTCGAGCATTCTGTCATAGTATTAAAAATAAAGAAAGAATAAAAGAATGGAGTTACGATTAGCATAAAAACAGACCGAAAAACATTCAAGAAGGTATGTTGGATTGGTTCGTTTCCGGGGGTTGTTTATCGTGGAACTTTGATTGGCAAGTTGTTAAGAGCCAGATTCAGAGGATTTTTTTTTTTTGAAAGCGTAATCCGTTACAGAGCTTTGGTTGGAAAAAAATATGTTGTGTGGTTTTATCTTGGTGACTGAAATGTTTAATACGTTACTTTCAAATCATACAACTTGTTTCATTTCTCATGTAGTATTTAGTGAATTTAAGATAAACTGAACTGATAATTGAAAATAAAGAAAACAATTAATTCTTACCAGAGGCTAACACCGTTGAAGCTATTGCTGCAGAAAAAGCTGATGGACAGAATAAGGTTAATATGATTATGTCGCACTTGGCGCAACAAGTTTTTAACTGTTTGTCTTCTTTTTTGCAACACAAATTATTTTATTGTCAAAAACACGAATTAACACTGTTTGTCAGCAAATGTTAAACTGTGTATCACATAATGTGGAATGTTAAAAGTGAGACAGAAACGAGACATTCGTTTAAAAAGTTGCGACTCAGTGGTTGATCGACATTCTATTCATATAATTCAAATATAGAAACTAATGTTTCTCCCTTCTGACGAATTGAATTATCATGTAGCATAGCAACAACAACAACAACTAAATACCTGATGAAGGTGTTATATCAGTGGTGCGTAGATTTGAATAGCTTTCTGTAAAAACAACTGACAAACAATGAAACTGTCACTTGTCTATATCAGTCTTCACAGGGTATGGAAGTCAGTTTTCTTCAGTCCCGTTAAATAGACTCCTCGACACAAAAAAGTTGCACTTCACGTTAAAAACTACGCAAAATGCCTTTTTCTGCTTTATGCAGTCCACTTAAGATATTGAACGAACACCTTTTTTTTCTTGCGTGTTCAAAGCTACTTCTCCGAGATAAATTAAGCTTTCGTTTGAGAAACATAGAAATACATTCTGTTTAACACTCAGCCAGAGTGAGTTTAGGATATCATGCATATACGGTCGAACCTCTATTAAGCGGCCACCCTCGGGGAAATGGCTAGCAGGGATTGGCCGCTTAATAGGTGGCCGCTTAATAGGGGTTCGACTGTAGATAGATGCTTCGCGCGCAATAAACAAAGTCAATTGATTAAAACAAAAGAGGCGAAAGGGTCAATCTGGTATTGTTTGCCGTTTGACATGCAAACGAGGCGAAAGGGTCAATCTGGTATTGTATTGGCCCATCAGCCTCATTTGTAGGTTCGATTAACAGCTATTGTTTGGGAAAATGAGCCAGAACGAAGACCAGACTCGAGAGAGCGGCGGAAATCGAGCCTAACTCGTTTGCATACTTTTTAAAAACAAAATATTTGACTGCGGGCTCAACTGTAATAACAGCTATTGATGATGCAAATTTTGATCCTTATTCTTGATTTTGATCCTTATTCTTGCGCTTGCGCTTCTGAGAGTTTGTATGGGTTCTTATGCTTGTGTCACTAAACTGTACTTCACCTCCTGACTAACTCACCCCCCTCTTGGTAGTTTCGAATTAATACCCAGTAGACTACCGAGTGCGTAAGAAAATGTCGTCACCGATCGGGCCCGATTTAAGCGCAATTTTTGATTCCAGGATAGAAAATTATCTGAAGATTGGAAACAAAAGCCTCATTGTCTACAAAAAATTAACCACAACAATAGGCAAAGTATTTATTTATATATAATTGATATGGTAAGTTTATATAGCAACAACAGACAAGTTTTTTACCCATAAGTATATGACAACACGACGGCCATATTAGTGCTCCCAAAGAATTTCCTTTGGGAAATGAGTTTTTTTCTTATGCAATTTCCTACAGTTTTTTTGTATTATTTGGGAACACCAATATGGCTGCCTGCGCAGTAACAGCCCGAGGTGCTGGGGAGAAGAGCGCGAGTGCTTAGAGGTGCGCGCGGATGCTTCTCGCGCCTCGTACGCGCCTTTCCAACTCGCGGCCTACGCGGGCTACAATATATATGGGCCGCCGTGAACTGTGAAGATCTCATTATCTTCAGTTTCATACCTTGTGTTGTCGTCATACTAGTGGCACTTGGCGTTGCTGAGTAGCTGGCTGTAGAAGAAAGGAAATAAAGCTGAGATGAAACTTTTAGTTATAGAATAAAATATCCGTTCATCTGACTATCGTTTTGTCCTTACCTCCCCCATTTCCACAGTAACGTAAATAGCAGGTTGGTGGTGGTCCAAGCTCGTACACGTAGAACCCGCCACAGTTACGAACACGAATGTTCCTCCTCCATCGGCAACAACCATACAATCCGCCATAATAATTGAAACACACTGTAGCGTGTACAATGCCATCAGCTACCGAAGGGTGCGCGCCATTCAGCCAGCCAGGATAATACGTACCGCAACGATACTGCCCCACACAGATGTAGGCATCTGAGTACCTGCTGCCCCACGAAATCGGTACCAACCAGACGGGAGGTTGTTGTCGCATTGGTAATTACCATAAGAGTCCATTCCTCTATCGTACTCTTCCAGGTAAGAGTGGTTCGAGCATTCTGTCATAGTATAAAAAATAAAGAAAGAATAAAAGAATGGAGTTACGATTAGCATAAAAACAGACCGAAAAACATACAGGAAGGTATGTTGGATTGGTTCGTTTCTGGGGGTTGTTTATCGTGGAACTTTGATCGGCAAGTTGCTATTGCTTCAGAAATTTAAGAAAACATATCAAATTGAACGTTTCATTGCGAGAAAAGAAAAATAAATTACAATTACATAATAAGAAATGGGAACCTCTACTCCATTTAATAGATCAGTAGCTGTCGTCTCCTCGAGTATCAAATATTTTGTTTTTCTGCAGGTTTTGGTGTCCGTACAGTGTAGCTTAGTGTGTGTTGTCTAGGCTAATGAATTGTGTAGTGTAGTTTTTTTAGCGTAGAGTTGCATAGCGCCGTTGTGTCATTTTGTGTAACTCAGTGTTGTAACCTTTTTGTAATTAAGTAATATTTATTAAAAAAATAAATTACAAAAAAAAAAAAAAAAGTTGTTAAGAGTCAGATTCAGAGGATATTCTTTTTTTGAAAGCGTAATCCGTTACAGAGCTTTGGCTGGAAAAAAATATGTTGTGTGGTTTTATCTTGGTGACTGAAATGTTTAATACGTTACTTTCAAATCATACAACTTGTTTCATTTCTCATGTAGTATTTAGTGGATTTAATATAAACTGAACTGATAATTGAAAATAAAGAAAACAATTAATTCTTACCAGAGGCTGACACCGTTGAAGTTATTGCTGCAGAAAAAGCTGATGGACAGAATAAGGTTAATATGATAATAATGATTATGCCTTTGCGCAACAACTTTTTGACTGTTTGTCTTTTTTTTTTTGCAACACAAATTATTTTACAGATTATTTTACAAATTATTTCGTTGTCAAAAACACGAATTAACTGTTTGTCAGCTAATGTTAAACTGTTTATCACATGATGTGGAATGTTAAAAGTGAGCGGCAGAAAAGAGACAAATGTTGGAACTCAGTGGTTGATCGAAATTCTATTCATATTCAAACTAGAAACTCTGTTTCTCCCTTTGAGGAACTGAAATGTCATGTAGCACAACAAGAAGTAAGAGATAAACACCGAGAACGGAGTTTAAAAAAAAATCCATATACATGTATATGGATTAAAAACGTTCGAGGTGTTCATCTAACTTATTTCATGATATTATTCATGACGGATCTTTATTAAAATGCCTTTCTTCAAGAGGACAAACGCTGGCTAATTAGTAGGCTCGCACCTTCGTCGGATCGAAACACAGACAATGAAAGCGATATGATGATGCAATACCTCGGGGGCTAGCGGACAAAAACAATGTTGTTTCTCCAAGAACACTTTAATGTAGATTTTTCGAATTTAAATCAGTAAGGAAAAATAAAAGTAAATTAACTTTCAACTAATTCAAGACAGTGTAGTGGTATAGAAGTCAGACATGTAATCCAGAGGTGAATAATTAAGGGTGATTATAGGTTCGAGGCTCACAGGGTACAGGAAAAAAAGGGAATAAAGGAAAAATGAGCGAAACGAGAGAAGAAACGAGAGCAAAAAAGACGCAATGAAATCCACTTTTGTTAATGCAGATAAATTCCTGTCTACCAGGGATTTATCTTTATAAATCCCTGGTAGACAGGGATTTATCTATATAAATACCTTTCATTAGGGATGTAAGTTAAATAAAGGTTCTTGAATAACAAAGGAAAATGTGTGAATCATGAAATAACAACAGCTAAATACCTGATGAAGGTGTTATATCAGTGGTACGTAGATTTGAATAGCTTTCTGTAACACAAAAAAACAACAACTATAAAACTACAGTCAAACCCCTATGGGCCTTTATCACAGGCGGCCATGTTGTTACCCAAAGCTTAAAAGATTGCATACGCTTAGAGTGCAAGTTTATAAAAATTATTTTCGCGTCAAAAGGTTTTACAATATTTTAGTAGTTACCGTTAAGCGTTCAAACTTTGCGCGTTATCGCACTTTTGTTCTCTGGGCTTTGTTTTGTAAATCGTCAACAAACCATTTAAAAATTGGTGCAAATTTTGATCCTTATTCTTGATTTTGATGTCGATTTTGATCCTTATTCTTGCGCTTGCGCTTCTGAGAGTTTGTATGGGTTCTTATGCTTGTGTCACTAAACTGTACTTCACATCCTGACTAACTCACCCCCTCTTGGTAGTTTCAAATTAATACCCAGTAGACTACCAGTGCGTAAGAAAATGTCATCACCGATCGGGCCCGGCCGAATTAAGCGCAATTTTTGATTCCCGGATAGAAAATTCTCTGAAGATTGGAAACAAAAACCTCGTTGTCTTCAAAAAATCAAACCACAACAATAGGCAAAGTTTGATATGGTAAGTTTATATTAGTTTATCACCGGCATATTATTCATATGACAACACGACGGCCATATCGGTGTTCCCAAAGAATGAAATTTCAAAATGAAATGAGTTTTTTCTTATGTAATTTCCTACAGTTTTGTGTATTATTTGGGAACACCAATATGGCTAGCCTGCGTAGTAACAGCCCGAGGTGCTGGGGAGAAGAGCGCGCGGATGCGTCTCGCGCCTCGTACGCGCCTTTCCAACTCGCGGTCTACGCGGACTACAATATATATGGCCGCCGTGAACTGTAAAGATCTCATTATCTTTCATACCTTGTGTTGTCGTCATACTAGTGGCACTTGTCGTTGCTGAGTAGGGTGGCTGTAAAAGAAAGGAAATAAAGAGATGAAACTTTTAGTTTTAAAATTTACTCTGATGGACATATGATATAACCATCCGTCCATCTGTCTATCGTTCTCTCCTTACCTTCTCCATTTCCACAGTAACGTGCGTAACAGACTGGTGGTGGTCCAAGCTCGTACACGTAGAACCCGCCACAGTTACGAACACGAATGCTCTTCGTCCTGGAGCAACAACCATAATAATAATTGAAACACACTGTAGCGTGTACAATGCCATCAGCTACCGAGGGATGCGCGCCATTTCAGCCAGCCCGGATAACGCGTACCGCAACGATACTGCCCCACACAGGATGTAGGCATCTGAGTACCTGCTGCCCCACGAAAATCTGTACCAGCCAAACTGAAGGTTGTTGTCGCATTTGACATAACCGTAGTATCCATTATAAAAGCCCATTCGTCTTTCGTAATCTTCCAGGTAAGAGTGATTCGAGCATTCTGGCATAGTATCAAAGATAAAGAAAGAATAAAAGAATGGAGCTACGATTAAGCATAAAAATAAGAGTACAAGAATCATGATAGACTGAAAAATATACAGGAAGATATGTTGGATTGGTTCGTTTCCGGGGTCCGGGGGTTGGTTTATCGTGGAACTTTGATCGGCAAGTTGTTAAGAGCCAGATTCAGAGGATATTCTTTTTTTGAAAGCGTAATCCGTTACAGAGCTTTGGCTGGAAAAAAATATGTTGTGTGGTTTTATCTTGGTGACTGAAATGTTTAATACGTTACTTTCAAATCATACAACTTGTTTAATTTCTCATGTAGTATTTAGTGGATTTAAGATAAACTGAACTGATAATTGAAAATAAAGAAAACAATTAATTCTTACCAGAGGCTGACACCGGTTGAAGTTATTGCTGCAGAAAAAGCTGGTGAACAGAATAAGGTTAATATGACAATGACAGTATGTGGCACTTTGCGCAACAACTTTGTAACTGTTTGTCTCAGTTTTTTAGGCCGAACACAAATTATTTTATTGTCAAAAACACGAATTACACGAATTTGAAACAGTTAAAACTGTTTTGTCAGCAAATGTTAAACTCAGGATGTAAAGTTAGACAGGAAAGAATATATCCTATTCCGTTCAAAATGTTGCAACTCAGTGGTTGATCGACATTCTATTCATATTATTTAAATATAGAAACTCAGTTTCTCCCTTTAAGGAACTGAATTATCATGTAGCACAACAACTTAAATACCGGATGAAGGTGTTTATATCAGTGGTGCGTACAGGGGCGTAGCCAGCCTTTAAGCCATTAAGCCCGGGCTTAACAGGAATTTCCGTGAGAGAAAGAAACGACAACCAAGAGAAACAAAAAACAAACCGAACCGAACATTGCGCTCGCACGATTTCTGGCGCTATTAGCAAGATGGCGCCGCCGACCTCTGAGGAATTCCTCACATATCGCAATAAATGATCAATTCCTTAACCAGATTTGGTCCTTGCGCTGACATTCCTTGCTGCACACGGTCGGCTTTTGTAAAACGTTGTTTAGTGTAGGCTAAAGGCGCGGATATATTATATGTAAGGCCGAGATTATAAGTTATCAAGTTTTGCTGGTAAGCAACGAAAAATACCTGTCATTTTACACTTGATCCGAGATCCGATTTTTGACGAAATATCGTCGTGGAGAACTGCTGAAAATAGCATTTCCGGGCCTCTAGATTTCAACATTTTATAGGGGGGGCAATGCCCCCAGATCCCCCTAGAGGTTTCGGCGCCCTTCGGTGCTTGCTTTAGAGCCCCCCATCATGATTCATCTGGCCGCTCAAAAGGGAAAAAAAAGGTCCTGGCTACGCCCCGCTGGCGTAGATTTTAAATAGCTTTTCTGTAATAACAAAAAACAATGAAACTATTAGTTGTCTCTACACACCACACAGGGGGGTGTTGAATTATCATGTAGCCACAACAACAACAAACAACAACAACAACAACAACAACTAAATACCTGATGAAAGGTGTTATATCAGTGGTGGCGTAGATTTGAAGGAGCTTTCTGTAAAAATAAACAAACAATGAAACTGTTACTTGTCTATATTCTTCATCAGGGTATCTCCTCGTACGTTAAACGAAATTACCATCAACTGAAATAAATAATAATATTATCCTGGCAATGTTAGTTTGCGTGATCAAGACAAAATAATATGGCATGATTGCCAGCAGTAGAACTCATGGAATATCCCTAGAAGAGTTTTGTTGGATGATCAATACAATGGCAAAAATGGAATAAAAAGCTCTAAAAGTCAATTAAATGTAATTATTTTTAATAGTAATTGGTCATGTGCTTGTGGCATATCCGTGGTGTGGCATTAAGTTTGAATAGCTTTCTGATTACATCTATAATATTCACAATTATTATATCCACGGATTTCTGGGGGGTACCCTAGACCTGAAGGAATCAGAAAGTA
>MU826379.1:708004-783801 GCA_029204205.1 Desmophyllum pertusum
TAAAATGCCTTTCTTCAAGAGGACAAACGCTGGCTAATTTGAGTAGGCTGGCCACCTTCCGTCGGCCGGATCCGACAACACAGACAATGAAAGCGATATGATGATGCAATACCTCGGGGTAGCTAGCGTTTTTTTTTGACAAAAAACAATGTTGTTTCTCCAAAGAAGCATTTAATGTAAGATTTTTCGAATTTAAAGCTAGTAAGGAAAAATAAAAGTTTCTAAAATTAACTTTCAACTAATTCAAGACAGGGTAGGGGTATATATAGAAGTCAATGACAAATGTAATTCACCTAGAGGGAAGAATTTTAATTTTTAGGCCTTTTCGTGTGATTATAAGTGTTCGAGGCAACAATCACAGTGCGACGTACAGGAAAAAAAAACAAAAAAAAAGGGAATAAAGGATAAAAAAAACATGAGCGAAAACCGAGAGAAGAACAAGACGAGCCAAAAAAGGACGCCAATGAAATACACTACTTTGGATTTACATGCAGATAAATTCACGGAGTTCTAACAGGAAAGATTCATCTGTGTTATAAAATCCCTGGTAAGACAGGTGATTTTCTCTATAATAAATACCTTTCATTAGGAGGCTTGCCTAAGCTTTTAAAATAAAGGTTCAGTTGAATAAACAAAGGGAAAATGTGGTGAATCATGAAAATCAACAAACAGCCTAAATACCTGATGAAGGTGTTATAATCAGTCGCTACGATGCGTACGTAGATTGAAATAGCGTATCTGTAACACCACAAAAAACAACAACTATAAAACTACAGTCAAACTCCTATGGGCCTTTGTCTCTTTAACTCACATGCGTGCCCCATGTTGTTACCAAAAAGCCTTCTAAAAGATTGCATACGCTTAGAGTGCAAGTTGTATTAAAAATTAGCTCTTCGCATATGTCAAAAGGTTTACAATATTTTAGTAGTTACCGTTACGCGTTCAAACTTTGCCGCCAAGTTATCGCACTTTTGTTTTCTCTAGGGCGATTGTTTTGTAAAATCGTTCAACAACACCATTTTAAAAATTGGTAAAAATTGGTGCAAATTTTCGATCCTGTATTCTTGATTTTGATTGTCGCCTTTTGATCCTTATTCTTGCGCTTGCGCTTCTGAGAGTTTGTATGGGTTCTTATGCTTGTGTCACTAAACTGTACTTCACATCCTGACTAACCTCACCCCCTCTTGGTAGTTTCAAATTAATAACCCAGTAGACTACCATGTGCGTAATGAAAATGTCGTCACCGATCGGGCCCGATTTAAGCTCAATTTTTGATTCTCGGATAGAAAATTCTCTGAAGATTGGAAACAAAAACCTCGTTGTCTTCAAAAAATTCAAACCACAACAATAGGCAAAGCTTGATATGGAAAGTTTATATTAGTTTATCACCCATATTATTCATATGACAACACGACGGCCATATCGGTACGTGTTTCCAAAGAATGAAAATTTCAAAATGAAATGAGTTTTTTTCTTATGCAATTTCCCTACAGTTTTGTGTATTATTTGGGAACACCAATATGGCTAGCCTGCGTAGTAACAGCCCGAGGTGCTGGGAGAAGAGCGCGCGGATGCGTCTCGCGCCTCGTACGCGCCTTTCCAACTCGCGGTCTACGCGGACTACAAATATATATGGCCGCCGTGAACTGTAAAGATCTCATTATCTTTCATACCTTGTGTTGTCGTACTACTAGTGGCACTTGTCATTGCTGAGTAGGTGGCTGTAGAAGAAAGGAAATAAAGAGATGAAACGTTTAGTTATAAAATATCCGTCCGTCTGACCATCGTTTTTGCCTTACCTCCTCCATTTCCACAGTAACGTGCGTAACAGACTGGTGGTGGTCCAAGCTCGCTACACGTAGAACCCGCCACAGTTACGAAATAAGAATGCTCTTCGTCCTGGAGCATACAACCATAATAATAATTGAAACACACTGTAGCGTGTACAATGCCATCAGCTACCGAGGGATGCGCGCCATTCAGCCAGCCCGGATAACGCGTACCGCAACGATACTGCCTCACACAGGATGTAGGCATCTGAGTACCTGCTGCCCCACGAAATCTGTACCAGCCAAACTGAAGGCTGTTGTCGCATTTGACATAACCGTAGTATCCATTATAAAAGCCCATTCGTCTTTCGTAATCTTCCAGGTAAGAGTGATTCGAGCATTCTGGCATAGTATCAAAGATAAAGAAAGAATAAAAGAATGGAGCTACGATTAAGCTTAAAAATAAGAGTACAAGAATCATGATAGACTGAAAAATATACAGGAAGATATGTTGGATTGGTTCGTTTCCGGGGTCCGGGGGTTGTTTATCGTGGAACTTTGATCGGCAAGTTGTTAAGAGCCAGATTCAGAGGATATTCTTTTTTTGAAAGCGTAATCCGTTACAGAGCTTTGGCTGGAAAAAAATATGTTTGTGTGGTTTCATCTTGATGACTGAAATGTTTAATACGTTACTTTCAAATCATACAACTTGTTTCATTTCTCATGTAGTATTTAGTGGATTTAAGATAAACTGAACTGATAATTGAAAATAAAGAAAACAATTGATTCTTACCAGAGGCTAACACCGTTGAAGTTATTGCTGCAGAAAAAGCTGGTGAACAGAATAAGGTTAATATGACAATGACAGTATGTGGCACTTTGCGCAACAACTTTGTAACTGTTTGTCTCAGATTTTTAGCCGAACACAAATTATTTTATTGTCAAAAACACGAATTACACGAATTTGAAACAGTTAAAACTGTTTGTCAGCAAATGTTAAACTCAGGATGTAAAGTGAGACAGGAAAGAATATATCCTATTCTGTTCAAAATGTTGCAACTCAGTGGTGATCGACATTCTATTCATATTATTTAAATATAGAAACTCAGTTTTTCTCCCTTTGAGGAACTGAATTATCATGTACCACAAACAACTAAATACCTGATGAAGGTGTTATATCAGTGGTGCGTACAGGGGCGTAGCCAGCCTTTAAGCCATTAAGCCCGGGCTTAACAGGAATTTCCGTGAGAAAAGAAACGACAACCAAGAGAACAAAAAACAAACCGAACCGAACATTGCGCTCGCACGATTTCTGCGCTATTACAAGATGGCGCGCCGCCCGAGGAATTCCTCACATATCGCAATAAATGATCAATTCCTTACCAGATTTGGTCCTTGCGCTGATATTCCTTGCTGCACACGTCGGCTTTTGTAAAACGTTGTTTAGTGTACTAAGGCCGGGATATATATATGTAAGGCCGAGATATAAGTATCAAGTTTTGCTGTAAGCACGAAAAATACCTGTCATTTTTACACTTGATCGAGATCGATTTTTTGACAAAATATCTTGTGGAGGAATGCTGAAAAAAGGATTTCCGAGCCTCTAGATTTCAACATTTTATAGGGAGGCATGCCCCAAGATCCCCCTAGAGGTTCGCGCCTTCGGTGCTTGCTTTGGAGCCCCCCATCATGATCATCTGGGGCTTAAAAGGAAAAAAGGCCTGGCTACGCCCCTGGCGTAGATTTTAATAGCTTTCTGTAATACAAAAAACAACTGAAACTATTAGTTGTCCCTACACACCACACAGGGTGAATTGTCATGTAGCACAACAACAACAACAACAACAACAACAACAACAACTAAATACCTGATGAAGGTGTTATATCAGTGGTGCGTAGATTTGAAGAGCTTTCTGTAAAAAATAAACAAACAATGAAACTGTTACTTGTCTATATCTTCACAGGGTATCTCCTCGTAACGTTAAACGAAATTACCATCACTGAAATAAATAATAATATTATCCTGCAGTGTTAGTTTGCGTGTCAAGACAAAATATATGCATGGCGATTACCAGCAGTAGAACCATGGAATATACCTAGAAGAGTTTGTTGGATGATCAATACAATGCAAAATGGAATAAAAAGCTCTAAAAGTCAATAAATGTAATTATTTTATTAATTGGTATGTGCTTGTGGCATATCCGTGGTGCATAAGTTTGAATAGCTTTCTGTTACATCTATAATATTCACAATTATTATATCCACGGATTTCTGGGGGGACTCTAGGCCTGAACGAATCAGAAAGTATCAAACATGAAATAATTTGTATGTCATGAGAATGAACTCACAACTGAAGGAATAATACCTTGTGAAGAAGAGCTGTAATAACCGTAATACCAGTGCCAGTGACTTCTTTTCTTGCGGCTCAAAATGGAAGGTGGGTTGGAGCATTCATCAACATCTAAAAGAGATAAAATAAAACTCTACTGATCTCTTTCGATATGTGAGTGACTTTTCTGTAAATCTCTGTTAGAAGAGGTTATTAGTAATGTTATGAGTGTGCTTACTAGTAAACAAACTCCTATGTTGCCAAGCTTGTTCAGCTTGTATGAATTTGGTACGACAGTCAATGCACTGGGATTGCGAGATTTTGCTAACTAAAGCTCCTATCAAACGGTCTCAACATCCTCTCTATGTGCCGGATTGTCCATATTCTATTTCAGACCTGGCCCCAAAATCGATACCGTACTCCGACCTCTCAAATTAGTATACTTGTCCAACACATGACCATGCTCTTCATTTGCGTGAACATTTGAAAAGGGCTTCAAATTGCTCGGTGTTAACGGGGGAAAAAATAGTTTTTCAAAGCCAAGTCCAATTACAGGTCAGATCAGAGAATATATCTTATTTCAGACCAAAACGGCTCAAAACCCACACCCTTTACCTTAATTTGGGGCCGCATATACCTATATTCGACTATATACATCACGGTAGCTTAAATAAGGGAGAACCCCCTCGGGACAGCATCCCACGAGACTCTCACCGGCATTGCAATAATAACTACTATGACCAATAAAGGTCCCTTTGGCACAAACGCCAACATCAAAGGTCCAGCTTTCTCTGGAGCTGATTGCTGGTGAAGGGGGCCCATCTGAAGTACATCCGAGGCCCACCACTACACCGCGATCCAAAGTAATGGAGTAATTTCCTTGCATGCTCAATACAACTTGCGGCACTCGGAATTGGAGAGTGAGTGAGCTATCTTGATCAATAGTGACGTCACTTGAAGAGCGTGTGTCAAGTTCGTATATCACGTGACCTTCCAAGATGATTCGTATAAACTTCGAATGGCGTGGCCTCTTTATCTGGTTAGAGAGAAAAATGGTTACTAATCATTTGCGATTTCAAGTCAAATATTTTAGACTCAATACTTGAGTCAATTTAATTCAATATACTTTTTGGTTTTAACGGCTTCAGAATTTGACGAAGCTCATTGGGAATTTTATCGGCTTGTTTGCAGAAGGTGAATCAAGAGAGGATGATATAAGAGAAGCATTCCCCATACATGGGTCTCTTCCAATGATAATTTTGTTGTATAATTTTTAATTTTTAGTCCATAGCTGAGCTATTTTCAAGCGCTACCTGATTGATCAGTTCGAGTAACGTGATGTCGGAGCCTCGATCAGAACGAAGGAAATAAAATAACTTTCACAGCTTGGTGCGAAACTATTAATAGATTTCAAAAAAGTATCATGGGGCATGGGAATCCTTCTCTTAGATCATGCTCTCTTGCCTGAATTAAATAAGCAGGAGTTTCTTTTCCTTCAGGTTGAATGGACGATGGGGACGAACTGTTGCTGTGGCATTTAAAGCGACAATTTTCTGTCTTTGATATGTTATATGTTACCTGTTGGTCAAACGTGATGTTAAAGTCGACATATCCAAACCCCCACGGCCACGACAACGTGGGAATCACAGGAGCACGGGATGATAATATCGGTTTTGGGGTATTATCTGTAAACAAAGACATTTGTATTATTTATAGAATATTACATTACATTATAGTGGTTTTAGCGTTTGCTCCAGATTGTCGAGAGTCCAGAAATGAAAGCATAAGCTCGAATAAGCGCTAAGCAAAATCAAATAAAATAAGAGACCATTATAACGGTCTTTCGTGACAGCGCACGAGGTCGTATTTTTGGCAATAGCTGACCATAGCTCAGCTCATTACAAATCATGATCAGAGGCTCTGCACTGATGTGAGAGTATGTGAAAATCACTGTATTGACTGAAAATGATACAAGAGCAAGATTTATACGTACTTGAACCAACGAGAATTGTAATACATCTCTCGTCACTTTCCATTCTGTAAAGAGAAATTAATGACAATTCGATCGAAATCTGTAGTTCTTACTGGAATATGAAAGCTAAGTACGTATATTTTCATTTAAACATTATAAAATAAATAAAATAAAATAAAATAAAATAAATTGGAATTTCAGTGGAAATCCACAGAGTGGCTCTTCTGTCCACTGTTTCCAGATCAAATTGGAATTTAGAAATGTTGGTTTTTGTGGAGGGAGGAAAACCGGAGTACTCGGCGATGACCATCGGAGCAACAACAACAACCCACAGTCCGAGATTCGAACGTGGTGCGAGGCGAGTGTCCTCACAACTGCGCTATCCCTGTTCCTTTTGTGTCGTCCCTACAATAACCTATGAAAAGTATCCCTTATTATTATTATTTCTTCAATTGGAAAAAGAAAAGCGATTTACCCCAATGATGAGTGAATAATTCACTTTCATTTCAACAAACCATCGAAATAAATGAAACAAATATTTACCAGCTTACCCATACTCGTCTATTGCTTTGAAACAAAATATATGGCGTCCTTTCTGAGATAACTTTGGATTCCATGACACGTTCTTGTAGTAGACAGTGTCACCGACGTGATCAGTGTAGTTCAAGAGGCTGGTAAGATGCATGTAAAGTGGCGTGACGGTTATAATCTCTGCAATCCTTAAATACCAAACAATGGACTACAGTTAGTACTGTAAGACAAATTTACTTCACAGACAAATACGTATAGTCTATTAAAAAAATGAAAGACACAGAGGTGTCAATTGATCCGGCTCGAAGGACCAAGTGTTGCGTAATCTTTGCAGACTCCGCACTCGCTGCAGGTTCAAGAGGACTGTATCGTTTTCAAGGGTTTTATTCTCTCCGTGGTCGAACGGAAACTTCTTACAATCTAAACAATCTCCCGTGCGATCGGGTCGAGAATCTCAACAATCTACGTTAACGGTGGTAACAATCTGGACAATCTTGAACATTTTTACAACTCCAATTCCAACTAACGAGTGAGTAATAAACTTTTCTGAGCCACGACACCTGACATTCTCTAGCTTTCTATGTGGGTGTGGTAAATCTGTGGGTGATATCATCCTATCCCTTTGCCGATATTTCACCCGGAAATGAAAGGAATAGCAATGGTATTTTATTAATAAAAGTGTTAGTCTAGAGAATAGTAATTTTGTAAAACGTATTCTGGGTTCTCTCTGATAAATAACAAAGCGAGATAATTATATAGAGCAACTTGACCTATTTGTTATACGTTTAAAAAGGTCATTAACTGAACACTTTCATGTCGCCCTTGTCATAGAGAGGGAACCTTACCTTCTTGAAGAGTCAATATGTTTGGCTTCAATGATGCTGTAAAATGTGTCACCGTCTGGCACTTCCTCGCATGATCCGCCAATTGGGCTCTGTCCGGTTAGGACTGGGGCCCTGCTACATGGTCCTGAAGATGAAGCCACGTGCACTAGAAACTGCAGGCTCACATGGCTGAACGGAGTGGCCATTTGGAAATTTGTTGTTGAAGCTGGAAAGTCTTCTAAAGTGATGGCTGCTGCGTGCCAACCAAGAGCTGCATTGCTATGGAGACGCAGAGTGCATTTTTCCTGTTTACAACCAAAATACCAAACAATGATGTCAAGGAAAGCACCACAACTTTTGATTGGCTCAACATATTTCAGTTTTGAGATCCTCGATCGTGATACGTTCGTTCAGAAATCAAAAGTTATGGTGTTTTGAATTTTGAATTTACCGCCATTTTGTTACTAAAAATAGCACAAATTCAAAATTCAACGCACCATTTGGTTCAATGTATTACAGATTTTTTTCAGTTCTGAGATCTTCGTGACGCGTTCTTTCAGAAACGGTCATTGAATATACCATACCACTAAAAAATAATTGTCGACGCCAAATAAATGACGTCATTTTCCCGCCAAAAAGGCTAACATTTGAAAAAAGCAAAGAATGAATCACGAGTTCTATATTCATGTAACATTTCAGTTTCACTGCATCAAAACTGAAAAAGTAGACTGACTTGGCCGGAAATCGTTTCTCCTTTGCGCGGCGTGTTGAGAATTATTTATATTACCAGTCTTTTACCTAGAGGCCAAAATTACTGATTGGTTTAGACAGATGGTATTTTTCGTTAATTTTTGTTTGTTGAGGCAAAATTACTCCGAAAATTTCCGAAGATATCCCGAAGACCTCCGAAGATTCCGATGATTTCCGTATATGACCCAAACCCTTCCCAAGATTTTCGAAGATGACCCGAAGTTTTCCGAAGACGACCCGAATCCTTCCAAAGATTGCTAAAGATGACCCGAAGATTTCTGAAAATCAGCCGAGGACCAAATCAATATGTAGCTTGAGCAAAATCGTTGATATCTATTGCATGCATGTTCACTGCTTGTTTTGTTTTATGATAACGTAACATCGTAACTTAAATTTACCTCGTCCAGCGTGCCACTGTAAAATCCATTGCAAATACCACCGCATTCTCTTCGAGAACCAGTTGACCATCGACAGCGCACTTTGTCACCGTCCGAGTCCTCCGCGGGAATAGATATTGTTCTCGGACAGCCTCGCTGGATTCGCACGATGGGAGATGTTGCAGAGATTGGAGACGAGTTAATTTTTCCGTTGTCGTGTCGCTTTGTTAGGTTGACAGTGGTCGAGAGAAACCAATTTCCATTTCCTCCATTTGTTAAAGAGATCCAACAGCAGCTTGAGTAACTGGACAGAAACAATACATTTAGGTGGTTACAGTTTACTTGGATAATTAAATTACTGATAGGAATACGCCTTAGAATTTCGGAAGATGTTCAATTAATTCTAAAATTATCGGGGAGCTTTAACTTTTTTTAGCCAGTCGTCTCGTAATGCTGTAACAGATGACTTGTGCAGTAACGTGATCACTGACAATTAAGTATCGCGATTATCAAGCGTTTACTCCGCATTAACTTACAGTGGAAACTCTACTTTGGGACACCTCCATTAAGGGGATACTCACCAGTGTGGCCCGGGTTCGAATCTCGGACCTGGCGTCATATGTGGGTTGAGTTTGTTGTTGGTTCTCGTCCTTGCTCCGAGGGTTTTTCGCCGGGTACTCCGGTTTTTCTCCCTCCTCAAAAACCAACACTTCTAAATTCCAATTAGATCTGGGATCCGAGGGCCACAGGTTTGTCAGTCGCAAGACTGTTAAGTGACACCCTCGTTAAACAAAGTCGATTTATCTATTTTATTTATTTATTCAAAAAAAAATGTTGCACTAGGGTTATAAAAAAAACGAGAAATATTAAAATTGGAACACCACGTTTTTAAATTTCAAGAAATATATCAAACACGCAGACAGTGTTTCATCCGATTTCCTCAGTCCACTCCCTTTTAAGGTTAAAACCGCTCTTCTCGCTTTTTTACTTCCGGTGGCGCAGAGGAATCTTGCAAGCAAGCGCTCCATGTAGAGCAGTCAGAAGCGATTAGTTATTGCGCATGCGCCCTGATTTCAAGGGGAACAGTTACGATTACCTTCACGGTTATGATTTCATTTGTTATAACAATGAGTTTGAGAAATCACCTTATCAGCCAGGGACCTTCATCTGGAAAAGTGTAGTTAAAGGTGTTTTCCCCTTGTGACCAGTCTTCGTTAACACTGAAGTCCGTACAATGATATCCCGTATCTGCAAGGGTCAAACCTGAATAAATTCCCAGGTCGTGGCTTGCATACCATCTGTCTCGTGCTCCACTTCCCACAATGCTCTGTTGCGCGACCATTGCGCTGTCACAGAAGTAGGTGAAGCTGTAGGATCTTCGAAAACCCAACCGGAAGTTGAAAGTCACCTTAAACAAAAGAAGATATTGTTTGCTTTATCCAAGTTAATTTTAGTATCATTCCATTTATATTTTTAAAACAATTCAAGCGGTTTCAGGTTATAGCATTGAATTTTAATCTAAAACATCATGTACGTAGTCACTCTTTAATTTGGAAGCTCAAATACTTTGCTTGCCACTTGATGAGCTGAGATAAGTTGAAATTCAATTTGAAATTGACAGAGCATAACAAATGTCATAAATGTACCCCTCCCCCTCCCAATGTTGTCTCGATTTACACAAATAACCCGTAAATCCCGGTTATAAGCTCCCTTGGTTATAGTACAAATCTAGTTGACGTGATAGACATTTCAAAGCTGGATTAATTTCAAGGTTCGAAATGGTATAGGTACACACCTCCCTGCAGAGGCGTGCAATCTTGGAAAATCAAATTAAAAAGCGTTAATATCATTAGTTTGTAGCAAATACCTACCAAATATCAAATGCGATTGCGTACTAAATGGGTACTGTAAGCCCAAGATGACAAGTGTCATTAGTGTGTTTCATTGTTCTGAAGTCCGTTTCAACTCTTAAGTAAATGTTTAAATAAATGAAACACGAAAGGACAGTTCCAAGAATCCCGGAAGTTGATTAATTCCCAGATTTACCAAGGGTGCGTCAAAAGCAATAGCTGGGTTGTTGCTACTAACGCGAACACAACAACTAACATCATTTTCGCAGAATGCTTATTCTTCTCGCGACATTTACTTTTTATTACAGTGCATGACATGTTCTAAATCTGTAATATTGCGCGCTCAATGAATCAAAACTAATTTCATTGGTTGCCATGAACGCGCGCTGGCTTCCACAGGGAATTTGCATCTTGGACAAGGCTAGTCCAGTTCTGGCCAACTGGACTAGGACAAGGCCAGTTTAAGAAACAATGAGCCGATACGTCTATTGGCGTCCCATCAGTTTCGTACATTCATGCATTTTCGCTCGTTATATTTTCAGCTAAATCCCAGTTTCCTTACGAAAGGCTGCATTTTTAAAACTGCACGTTTTCTTCGTTTCAGGGTTCGATCGGCTTCGCCTCGTGTCAGTTAAAACCTGATAAAACACTACTGCTCTTTTTTTAACTATACGTAGCGAATACCTACAAAATATCATTATTAAATGTGATTGCGTACTAAATGGGTACAGCCTGTAAGTCCAAGATGACAAGTGTCATTAGCGCGTTTCATTGTTCTGAAGTCCGTTTCACTCTTAAGTAAATGTTTAAATAAATCAAACGCGAAAGGACAGTTCCAAGAATCCCGGAAGTTGATTCCCATATTTACCAAGGGTGTGCTTGCTGCTTCTAACGCGAACACAACAACTAAAATAATTTTCGCTAATTTCATTGGTTGCTATGAACGCGCGCTGACCTACACAGGGAATTTGCATCTTGGATTTAAGTATTGGCGTCCCTTCCGTTTCGTATATTCAAACATTTGCGCGCGTGATATTTTCAGCTAAAGCCCGGTTTCCTTATGAAAGGCTGGATTTTAAAAACTGCGCGGTTTTTTTTAATTTCAGGGTTCGAAATGGCGGGTATACCTCTCTGTAGAGGAATTTAACTCCTCGAAAGGTCGCAAATTACACGTGCAACCTCGGGAAGTGTTAATATTATTAGTTTGTAGCGAATACCTACAAAATATCATTATTAAATGCGATTGCGTTTTAAATTGGCATGGTACAGTAAAAATTCCAAGATAACATCATTAGCGTGTTTCATTGTTCTGTTTAAATAAATCAAATACGAAACTGGACAGTTCCAAGAATCCCGGAAGTTGATTCCCAGATTTACCAAGGGTGCGCCAAAAGCAATACTGAGCTGGGTTGTTGTTTCTAACGCGAACACAACAACTAAAATAATTTTCGTTTCACCCATCGGCATTTCTGAAGACCTTATCTGAGTGAAAACATATAAAACTTAACCGCTATACCATAATTTTAACTTAGACTTTATGAAATCGTTTTTGTCTTCTCAGACGTTTAATTTGTTTGCCTTCCGTGCGCGCTAAGTAGTCAGTGTTATTACCTGTCTTTTTTTGACCATCTTATCATTACAACATGCAGTTTAAAAGTTTCTTTTTGCATCAGGATATCCAAATGATCGCCCGTTTTAATAGAAAATAACCCATAGTTTTGATCTTTCGAAACAGTTCAGGCACATACACTACTATATGATGCATCGTCAATATGATTATGCAGACAGCATTCTTCGGATTCTTACAAAACTATTTACTGAAACCCCTAGAGCCATTACATTGTACATGTTGCTCAATATCTAGAATAAAATGATCGCTCAAAGCATGAAAATATCTTGTGCAAATCCAAGAGAATATAAGGGACATCTGGGACATTCGCCTAAAAAACATTTCAAACCTTAATTTTTAACGCTGTGCGACTGTTTTCATTAATCATGCTTCGAAATGGTCCTGCTTTAATTACACCTCCCTCCCTCACTCTCAATCTTTCATTGTAAAATTTGAATTATGTTTCTTCCTGCTTTTATAACATGCCCGAGCGTGGTATTTTATGATACCTTTTAGTTTTTCTTCACTTGCAGTTTTACCCGTTATAGCGGTGTTATCAGTCCCTGGGTGTTTTTCTCTCCACTATCACTCCACTATGCTGGCTTAGTTTGACGATTTCTCTGGTACAAATTGAACATCCCCTACCGGAACAAGCCTGCCAAAAACTTGCTCTCCCGTCCGTGTGGGGTCCAATTATGTCGGAAATACGTTTGCAGCAGACCGCTTCAACTAGTTTTCAATAATTACCTTGTTTGCAATACTTTCATCAGGCTTCCAAGTTATGATCCCACCGCGAAAATGCGATGCTGTTGTCTGACTTGTGAAGATGGCAAAAACCAAGCAAGAGATCAAAGTAGAAGCCATTGTGCTTTGATACTGAGGCAACAGCGTCAAGAAACTGACTTCTATTGCAGCTCAGGTTTCGAGTTCCTGTTTTTATTTTTTCCTCGCCGCACTTCGTGTCAATCGGGTTCCAGGAAATGTTTTTATTTGCACAGAGGGATTGTTCTTGTCTTCAAAAAACTGCTGAGCTCAGCAAAATAATTCATTTTCGGTCTAGCCAATCAATCGTTGAGAAGCTAAATTTGCGCAATATCGTAATTGTTGACATAAGTTAGGCTCCTGCCAATTTTGTGATCGAAGGATGTCCAGTAGTCAAGGTCAACCCACATGTATCTTTTCTTGGTTCTTTGTTTTGTCAACTGTTTGTCTAAGTGGTTTAGCATTTAAGACGGATTCCGCTCAACGTTCGAGCAATAAGTGCAAAAATTAATTACTAAAAAACTGCTCATAGCAAGTTAACATTTTGAATACTATTTGAAACATATCACTTTAACTCACTTCTCCAAGTGACCCCGCAATTAAACTCTCAAGCATTCTCGAGAAAATTAATGTAAAACCTCGTAAAAAATTATAAAAACGCACGCCATTTTGTTTTGAACTGACATGAAGCGTCTTTTTAATTAAAATATGCAATGACTTCTCTCGCGGGGTCAGCTTGGGAGCTAATTTATCGATAATTTTTTCTTAACTGTATTCAAAATGTTACCGTGCTATGAGTATTTTTTTGGTAACTTAATTTTTTGCACTTATTGCTCGAACGTTGAGCGGAATCCCTCTTAACAATTAATAGTTTCTACGGTGGTCGCAATTAAGTGCTTTTCACTGTACGTTGGCTTTACTCTCCGTAAGAACTAAAAGTTATAAGTACCCCCCGGTATTTTCTTGTCAGGGACCCTGGGTCTCTGGGTCTCGAGAAGGGGTTCTCATCAGGCCTCCTACGCAGACTTTCTTTGGGCTCGTCACGCACTCCTCCCAGGCTAGGGTTCTCACGGTTCGAGCTGAACCGAAACATATCATTTTCATGAAGTATTTAGCTATGAGCATAAAAGTTTGTAATCAGAAGGATTTTGTTGTTGGTGCTACAATAAAGAAGACCTAAAGAAGAAGGAGAAGAAGAAGAAGAAGAAGAAGAAGAAGAAGGTTCTAACGCAATCAAGGGATTTTGTCATCGATATTTTACAAATCAGCTCTTTACAACTCATCTTTTCTTATTAATCCATTTTAACTGATTAGGTGTCAGCTGAGATCCAACGTTGTAACCAGCAGAATCTTTAGCCCCTCTTTCAGCTGGTTGAACTGCAGTGAGCGCGAAGCACAAGCAAGCAGAAATGGTCTCCGCTTACTTCCGCTCGGCCCCATTTCGGCTCGCTCGCTCGCTCCAACTAACCGAAAGAGAAAGAGGGACTGCTTGCGGTCTACAGGATCTTCCGTCACGGCTTTTGCTTCTCAAGTTTGAAAATTTAAATTGGATCAGCCTAAGCGGTACCAAAACACGACTTTGAATCCCTAAAAGGTGGTCGACTTCTCAGGGCCACCCAACGGATCGTTTCGGTGAAATATCTGTTCAGAAGGCCTATAATCGCCTCAGATATTCGGATTAAAGTTTGGAGTTTCTTTAGGGAAATATCATCTCGAACCGTTCTTAATATTGGAAAATTAATGCCTATTATTTTCAGAGAGATAAAAATGTTCGTTTTGGGTACAAAAAAAGGTCAGCTAGGATTTTCGGAAAGGAAAAATCAGCAAGGATGAGCTGAGGTTTACGGGAAATGGCTAAATTGGTGAAGTCTAAAGTTCCCCTAGAATGACCGAACAGATATAAATTTTATAGCGCAGCTTAGAATTCATTTATAGATCAGCTTTAAAAGCACACCAGACAGCCTGAAATAGTGTTTTAAAGCATTTGGGAGAAAGCCATCGTTGGGTGCCCCTGACTTCTTTTTGCATTATTAGGCGGCTTCGGGCCTTCTATCGATTCATAGGAAATATCTACGTAACCAATTGCGAGTTTATTAGACGGGGGCTTAGAGCGATTTTCAATTGAGTATCGAAAGTAATCCGAAATTGATTTTGCTTTACTACGTTCTGTGATTGGTTTAAAAAAACTCGCGCCACCTACTCAACCAATCAGATGCTAAACCAAAACCAATCATGGTTTTGGTTTTGGTTTTACGACACTCAAATAAAAATCGCTCCATTTCAAATCATAAATGAGGTAGCGCACATATAAAAGTAGATGTAGGAGTTTATTTCTATTTTATAACATATCTCTACAAAAAAGTAACAATTAAAATTAAATGCGATTGGTGGTTAAAATCCAAAAACACGATTAACTCAAAAAGGTTTTTTTCTGGTTCATTGATGTATTTATATATTGACAGCAAATTCAGTTTATTGTTCATCTTGTATCACTGATGAAGCCGGTGTCAAAGAGTAACCTTTATTTCCAGGCGCCATCTTGATGGTTGCTATAATTCGTCACCAGTCATCTAACGAAATGGTTGCAAGACAATTTGGGGCGAGTCAGTTAGCCCGCGAGCGTACTGCAAGCAGGCTCTCTTGTTTTAGAGCGCGAGGATTACGCTCCGCACTCGGTTCGAAACTCGCGTTCCGCGCTTCGCGCAAATCCCAATAAAAGAGAGCCTGCTCGCAGGTTACGAGTCAGTCAACTACAATGCGCCAGGTGCTAAAGAGAGAAACATTGCTTTGATCACTTATGATCACGAGATATTGGCTTCACTCAACTTCGTTCCCAGGGTCTTTTCTGACGATCAAATCCAAGATGGCGGCTAAGCGAATGTCTGCAGAATTCATCAATGCCACCGTTTTCTTCTCGTCAATGGAGAATCCAGTAAATCGTTATTGTAGTCACCAGTCTCCTCGTGCACTGCCGAGAGACACCGCTAAAAAGTCACTGAGCTTTGAAATGCAAAAAAATTCCAGCGAACTCTTCCTTGCTTTCTTGTTATTAAATGTCTGCAGAATTTATCAATGGCTGGCGTTTTCGCCTCGTTAATGGAGAATCCTGTAAAATGTCACTGTAGTCGTCAGTCTCCTCACTGCCAATATGCGAGCCAATAAGTGGCGTCACCAGGTAATAGCCCAGTCCTCGACCAATCACAACAGCCACAAAGAGCCACGTGTTGTACGTCATAGCAATTAACATCAGGAAATAAGCAAAAGAGAGTTCGGCCACAAACAGACACATCTTTGAAAACTGGATAAAAACTTCAACCCTGAAGAGAAGAAAATAATAAAAGTTTTTGTACAAGAGAATATATCTCACGAAATCTATTTTTTTTATCGAAATATTGTGTTGTCATGAGATCAATATCCCCTGCAATCTTGTATTCGGATTCTCAACCGTTTACACACATCGATGAATTCGGGGAAAGTCATACGATCTCAGGCAGATAAATATCCAGATTCATTCGAATAACCATTTACACTACAAAATATTCTGGATTTACAGCGCGGACACTCGAACCGTGAACGCTTTGGCTTTATTGTGGCTTTATTGTGGCTTTATTTTGACTTTATTTTGACTTTATTTTGACTTTATTTTGACTTTATTTTGGCTTTATTTTGACTTTATGTTCACTTATTTTGTACTTATTTTGTATTTTTTTCTGAAAAAAATACAAAATAAGTGAAACTGAATAAAGTCAAAATAAAGTCAAAATAAAGTCAAAATAAAGCCAAAATAAAGCCAAAGCGTTCACGGTTCGAGTGTCCGCGCTGTAAAAGTATTTGGATACAAAGTTTTCACTTTGAATTCCAGATTCAAAATCTCCGCACACGCGACCAAACCGTGTGTAAACTACAAAACGAATCCGGTGCCAAAACGTTCCTGATTTTCCGGATTTCACGAATCAGGAAAAATATCCTCTAGTGTAAACGTAGTCTAAAGTATCAGGCGATATCCCGCGCGATTTCGCAGGATATTTAATTATCTGTGCGTGTAGGCATACATATGTAGCTTTTCTGGTTACAAATGAAAAAACCCAATGACTTTTTAACTGATCATCAAAGCCAGTTATATACTTTGGTACAATTTCTTCCGAATGCTTTAGAACAGGGAGGCAAAAGGGCCATTACCGTATGTAACTCGTGAAATCTTACCTGGTAGGCTCGGAATGAAACCTTTTATTTTCCAAAAGCGTTTCTCTCTTATGGTTTAAAAGACGTGACCGTAAATAGACGTGAAATCCTTTCGCACACTCGTAAAGTACTGCCAGTGCTAGAACGGCCACAAAGGAGCCAAGGATACCTGTAATGATAGAACTCAAAGTTAAACTTAAAACATAGCATGGGGAAAATAACCCCCGCGGGGACCCCGATATAAAAGTGACGGAAGTGATCGTGCAGAATCTCGTTTTGTGAGTGTGGCTCAATTTCATTTTCATCCCAAAGAGGTACTAAGACAAAAACTAGTTCCTGGTATATAGGCTTAATACCTAACAGGTACGGGAATATCTCTAACGGTGGTCATTTCAGATTTTAAACACCCAAAGCAATACAAAACCACGAATTTTAACCCCTAAACAGGTACGACGATCACCCCCGTCACTTTTATAGAGAGTCCCCCCCGGAAAAATAAGATCTTAAATTGTTGCATACCACGCGATTTTCTCCTCAGTATGTGACGGTCAGATTCAAATGACATCACAAGGGAGACTCAAATGTTTTACGGCGCATCGTCCACCTGGTTCACGGACACATTGTCCTAAACGTGATTTCTCTCGACTCAACGGAAATCAAGTTATATAGCATGTGAGATTAATCCGCCGTAATCCAATTTTGAACGTCCTTTAAGACTATTTTATTTTTAAAATAGCGTGATCTAGCCCCTAAAAAATTAGGCACCAGAGGCTCCCAGAAAGAGGTTCGAAGAAAAGTAAAACGAGCGCGAAGCGTGATCGTAACAGGAAGAATGGAGGGAGGGGATCTCCTAGTCATATACCCTAACCTTATCAAACTCGTCACGCGTCTTCGTAAGGAATGTTTATTTTTTCGGCATGAAAAAGAAAATAAAGGAATTCATATGGACAAGAGACTATGATCTAAGAGAACACATCCCCATGCCCCATGATAGTCTTTTTTCAATCTATTTTAAGCTTCCCGCCATGCTGTGAAAGTTATTTTAGTTCTCGTCCCCATGGTCGCGCGGCCAATGATCAGCGGATCAGATGTCATTGCGAATATTTTTCTAGCCGTCGCGCGTGCTGCCATTTATATCTGAAATCGTAAATCGAAATTTAAAGATGTGATCGCCTTTTCTAGTGTGTTTTGTCATCCCGAGCGCAATGAGCATTCGAGAAAAGCTTCGTCAGTTCCTGAAACCATGGTCTTGCCTGAACAAAACCATATAGTGGCAAATGCAATACGCGAAACAGTCGAAAGACTGGCGTAAGAAGTCTACATTTGTGGTGCCAGAAACGAAGGAGGTCTAATAAGAATATCGAGCTCAGATAAAAGACATAACGATCGATTGAATTTATGCAAGTGAAGAAAATGAGCCTAGCTAGCCTCATACAAAAGAATGTCTCTCTTCTCGAATGGAAATAGCTTCTTGCAAGCTACAGTAATATCTGACGAAATTAGACTGACAAGAACTGATGATATCCGTGATCAGATCAACAACGAAATCTTGCAAAAGATTTTAATCAACATGCTGGGCCCAGCAAGACAATAAATGCAAGAAAATCAACGTCTTACACGGACTATTTCACATTCAGTCTATCCAGAGAGAAAATTAAGAGAACATAATGTCTTGCAAGAGAGATGAGCCAAAGCGAAACTTAATTAGCAAAACACGGGCAGATTACAGAGGTCAAGTCAGGAGTACCCAACGACAATTTTTTTCAGAATTGAACTTTTCTTGGCCCAAATGATTTCTGGGCAACCGCAAAGACATTTCTAGTTAATATTTAACTACCGTGGGAAAAATATATCCGCTCTTCAGAGCCAGCTAGCAATAAATCGACACTAGTAGTTACCAGCCAGCATCCGTTTTGGCAATGGTTTTTCCCAGCCAGGGAGGAATTCCTACTCGTTTTTTCCCAGCAAATTTTATAACGCTTTTTTCGCCAGCCAGGAGATATTTTGGTTTTTATACAATTCCCAGCAAAACCAAAAAAAAGCCTGCAACCGAAACAAAGACCTACAGGTAATTATTTTGGAAATGTTGCTCATTTTCCCACTTACTTATATCAAAAATATAATTGAAAATTAGCTATAACTTTTACTTACCTCATGATGCTGGAAGCTCAACCCACCAGTGAAAGTGTATTCTTAGAATACTTCATTATTGCAGTACTAATCGTTTTCTTGTAAAAATGTCGCTGAATAGTATGCCTTTTGAGTGCATGGCTTAAATTGCCACAACTCAATTTTCTTTTCAGCTTTTAATGTTCATAACATGTTTTTTTCCTGTTTTCAAAAATGATTATATTAAATGAATTTTACAGTACAGTACACAAAAAAACTACATTTATTTTGTTTTTTTCCAAAATAATAAATAGTATTGTTATTTAAAAAGCTATACTTGCAACACCCACAACTCTTATAGTTAAAAATAATTAACTTTTCACGCTTGAATCAAATTCTCTATTTGGTTTGTAGATGATAAAGCAATTACAAATTACAAATTATAAGGAATGAAAGGTCTCTCATTGGAGATTAAGATGCGATGCCTGCCATCTTACTGGATTCAATAGAAGAATAGTACGTACATTCTTACAGTCTGTAAATCTTGCAACGAACATTCTTAAAATTTGCCAGTAACATTCGGAAGGCACAGTCTTTAACTAAACAAATAATCATGGCTGGCACAGTGAGATTCAAATGCCAGTTTTAGCCCCAGTCTTTCATTGATGTTGCAGTAAATGTCTCGATGGATAGCACATTAAGATTCGTTGATGATGGTAGTGGGTATACGGTGATTCAAATGCCAGTAAGGCACAGTCTTTCGTTGATGATGATTGGTCGGCACGTTGAGGTTCTAATGCCAGTAGGGAAAGGTCTTTCATTGATATTGCATTAAATATCTGATGACTGGCACTGTTGCACTAATATAACTGTCTGATGGACTGTGATGGAGGGCACATTGTCATTCACGTACCAGTGAGTCACAGCCGCCCGGCTTTTGGTGCTGTTGTAGTAATTTAATGTCTGCTGGATGACACATTGAGATTGAAATGCCAGAGAGCACAGCCGTTCCTTGAAGACATAGTAAATGTTTGATGGTGCGAGCATTACAATTAATATATTATCTTGTAGTAAATCTCTGATGAAGAGCACAAACGGCTGTAAGGTACATTTTAGGTTGTTCAGATAGAGAGGTAGGTCACCATGGCATAAGACATTATTTTCATTAGTGACAGGCAGGTAGTGTAACTATTTGCTATTTGCTATTTGGATCTTCGCCTTCGAGAAGAACTGACGAGGATGGATCTTCACCTATGAAAGGCAGAGAGTTTAAACATTTGCTTCATAGTTCGATGGTAGATAACTGATGAGGATGGATCTTCACCCATGAAAGGCAGAGAGTGTAAACATTTGCTTTATAGTTCAATGGTAGAGAACCGATGAGGATGGATCTTCACCCTGTGCAAGGCAAAGAGTGTAAACATTTGCTTCATAGTTCAATGTAGATATCTGATGAGGATGGATCTTCACCCATGAAAGGCAGAGAGTGTAAACATTTGCTTCATAGTTCAATGGTAGAGAACTGATGAGAATGGATCTTCACCCATGAAAGGCGAGAGAGTGTAAACATTTGCTTCATAGTTCAAAGATAGAGAACTGATGAGGATGGATCTTCACCCATGAAAGGCAGAGAGTGTAAACATTTGCTTTATAGTTTCAATGGTAGAGAACTGATGAGGATGGATCTTCACCCATGAAAGGCAGAGAGTGTAAACATTTTGCTTCATAGTTCAATGGTAGAGAACTGATGAGGATGGATCTTCACCCATGAAAGGCAAAGAGTGTAAACATTTGCTTCGTAGTTCAATGGTAGATAACAAATGAGGATGGATCTTCACCCATGAAAGGCAGAGAGTGTAAACATTTTGCTTTATAGTTCAATGGTAGAGAACTGATGAGGATGGATCTTCACCCATGAAAGGCAGAGAGTGTAAACATTTGCTTCATAGTTGCAATGGTAGTGAACTGATGAGAATGGGTCTTCACCCATGAAAGGCAGAGAGTGTAAACATTGCTTGATAGTTCAATGGTAGATAACTGATGAGGATGGATCTTCACCCATGAAAGGCAGAGAGTGTAAACATTTGCTTGATAGTTCAATGGTAGATAACTGATGAGGATGGATCTTTACCCATGAAAAGGCAGAGAGTGTAAACATTTGCTTGATAGTTCAATGGTAGATAACTGATGAGGATGGATCTTTACCCATGAAAGGCAGAGAGTGTAAACATTTGCTGTATAGTTCAATGGTAGAGAACTGATGAGGATGGATCTTCAACCCATGAAAGGCAGAGAGTGTAAACATTTGCTTCATAGTTCAATGGTAGAGAACTGATGAGGATGGATCTTCACCTGTGCAAGGCAGAGAGTTGTTAAACATTTGCTTTATAGTTCAATGGTAGATAACTGATGAGGATGGATCTTCACCTGTGCAAGGCAGAGAGTGTAAACATTTGCTTCATAGTTCAATGGTAGATAACTGATGAGGATGGGATCTTCACCCATGAAAGGCAGAGAGTGTAAACATTTGCTTCATAGTTCAATGGTAGAGAACTGATGAGGATGGATCTTCACCCATGAAAGGCAGAGAGTGTAAACATTTGCTTCATAGTTCAATGGTAGAGAACTGATGAGGATGGATCTTCACCCATGAAGGCAGAGTGTAAACATTTGCTTCGTAGTTCAATGGTAGATCACAAATGAGGATGGATCTTCACCCATGAAAGGCAGAGAGTGTAAAACATTTGCTTTATAGTTCAATGGTAGAGCAACTGATGAGGATGGATCTTCACCCATGAAAAGGCAGAGAGTGTAAACATTTGCTTCATAGTTCAATGGTAGTGAACTGATGAGAATGGATCTTCACCCATGAAAGGCAGAGAGTGTAAACATTTGCTTTATAGTTCAATGGTAGAGAACTGATGAGGATGGATCTTCACCCATGAAAGGCAGAGGAGTGTAAACATTTGCTTCATAGTTCAATGGTAGAGACTGATGAGGATGGATCTTCACCTGTGCAAGGCAGAGAGTGTACACATTTGCTTGATAGTTCAATGGTAGAGAACTGATGAGGATGGATCTTCACCCATGAAAGGCAGAGAGTGTAAAACATTTGCTTCATAGTTCAATGGTAGAGAACTGATGAGGATGGATCTTCACCTGTGCAAGGCAGAGAGTGTAAACATTTGCTTTATAGTTCAATGGTAGATAACTGATGAGAATGGATCTTCACCCATGAAAGGCAGAGAGTGTAAAACATTTGCTTCATAGTTCAAAGATAGAGAACTGATGAGGATGGATCTTCACCCATGAAAGGCAGAGAGTGTAAACATTTGCTTTATAGTTCAATGGTAAGAGAACTGATGAGGATGGATCTTCACCCATGAAAGGCAGAGAGTGTAAACATTTGCTTCATAGTTCAATGGTAGAGAACTGATGAGGATGGATCTTCACCTGTGCAAGGCAGAGAGTGTAAACATTTGCTTTATAGTTCAATGGTAGATAACTGATGAGAATGGATCTTCACCCATGAAAGGCAAAGAGTGTAAACATTTGCTGTATAGTTCAATGGTAGAGAACTGATGAGGATGGATCTTCACCCATGAAAGGCAAAGAGTGTAAACATTTGCTGTATAGTTCAATGGTAGAGAACTGATGAGGATGGATCTTCACCCATGAAAGGCAGAGAGTGTAAACATTTGCTTCATAGTTCAATGGTAGAGACTGATGAGGATGGATCTTCACCTGTGCAAGGCAGAGAGTGTAAACATTTGCTTGATAGTTTCAATGGTAGAGAACTGATGAGGATGGATCTTCACCCATGAAAGGCAGAGAGCTGTAAACATTTGCTTCATAGTTCAATGGTTGAGAACTGATGAGGATGGATCTTCACCTGTGCAAGGCAGAGAGTGTAAACATTTGCTTTATAGTTCAATGGTAGATAACTGATGAGAATGGATCTTCACCCATGAAAGGCAGAGAGTGTAAACATTTGCTTCATAGTTCAAAGATAGAGAACTGATGAGGATGGATCTTCACCCATGAAAGGCAGAGAGTGTAAACATTTGCTTTATAGTTCAATGGTAGAGAACTGATGAGGATGGATCTTCACCCATGAAAGGCAGAGAGTGTAAACATTTGCTTCATAGTTCAATGGTAGAGAACTGATGAGGATGGATCTTCACCTGTGCAAGGCAGAGAGTGTAAACATTTGCTTTATAGTTCAATGGTAGATAACTGATGAGAATGGATCTTCACCCATGAAAGGCAAAGAGTGTAAACATTTGCTGTATAGTTCAATGGTAGAGAACTGATGAGGATGGATCTTCACCCATGAAAGGCAAAGAGTGTAAACATTTGCTGTATAGTTCAATGGTAGAGAACTGATGAGGATGGATCTTCACCCATGAAAGGCAGAGAAGGTAAACATTTGCTTTATAGTTCAATGGTAGATAACTGATGAGGATGGATCTTCACCTGTGCAAGGCAGAGTGTAAACATTTGCTTCATAGTTCAATGGTAGATAACTGATGAAGATGGATCTTCACCCATGAAAGGCAAAGAGTGTAAACATTTGCTGTATAGTTCAATGGTAGAGAACTGATGAGGATGGATCTTCACCTGTGCAAGGCAGAGAGTGTAAACATTTGCTGTATAGTTCAATGGTAGAGAACGGATGAGGATGGATCTTCACCCATGAAAGGCAAAGAGTGTAAACATTTGCTGTATAGTTCAATGGTAGAGAACTGATGAGGATGGATCTTCACCCATGAAAGGCAGAGAGTGTAAACATTTGCTTCATAGTTCATGGTAGAGAACTGATGAGGATGGATCTTCACCTGTGCAAGGCAGAGTGTAAACATTTGCTTCATAGTTCAATGGTAGATAACTGATGAAGATGGATCTTCACCCATGAAAGGCAGAGAGTGTAAACATTTGCTTCATAGTTCAATGGTAGAGAACTGATGAGGATGGATCTTCACCCATGAAAGGCAAAGAGTGTAAACATTTGCTGTATAGTTCAATGGTAGATAACTGATGAGGATGGATCTTCACCCATGAAAGGCAGAGAGTGTAAACATTTGCTTTATAGTTCAATGGTAGAGAACTGATGAGGATAGATCTTCACCTGTGCAAGGCAAAGAGTGTAAACATTTGCTGTATAGTTCAATGGTAGAGAACTGATGAGGATGGATCTTCACCCATGAAAGGCAAAGAGTGTAAACATTTGCTGTATAGTTCAATGGTAGAGAACTGATGAGGATGGATCTTCACCCATGAAAGGCAGAGAAGGTAAACATTTGCTTTATAGTTCAATGGTAGATAACTGATGAGGATGGATCTTCACCTGTGCAAGGCAGAGAGTGTAAACATTTGCTTTATAGTTCAATGGTAGATAACTGATGAGGATGGATCTTCACCTGTGCAAGGCAAAGAGTGTAAACATTTGCTGTATAGTTCAATGGTAGAGAACTGATGAGGATGGATCTTCACCCATGAAAGGCAAAGAGTGTAAACATTTGCTGTATAGTTCAATGGTAGAGAACTGATGAGGATGGATCTTCACCCATGAAAGGCAAAGAGTGTAAACATTTGCTTTATAGTTCAATGGTAGATAACTGATGAGGATGGATCTTCACCTGTGCAAGGCAGAGTGTAAACATTTGCTTCATAGTTCAATGGTAGATAACTGATGAAGATGGATCTTCACCCATGAAAGGCAGAGAGTGTAAACATTTGCTTCATAGTTCAATGGTAGAGAACTGATGAGGATGGATCTTCACCCATGAAAGGCAAAGAGTGTAAACATTTGCTGTATAGTTCAATGGTAGAGAACTGATGAGGATGGATCTTCACCTGTGCAAGGCAGAGAGTGTAAACATTTGCTGTATAGTTCAATGGTAGAGAACTGATGAGGATGGATCTTCACCCATGAAAGGCAAAGAGTGTAAACATTTGCTGTATAGTTCAATGGTAGAGAACTGATGAGGATGGATCTTCACCCATGAAAGGCAGAGAGTGTAAACATTTGCTTCATAGTTCAATGGTAGAGAACTGATGAGGATGGATCTTCACCTGTGCAAGGCAGAGTGTAAACATTTGCTTCATAGTTCAATGGTAGATAACTGATGAAGATGGATCTTCACCCATGAAAGGCAGAGAGTGTAAACATTTGCTTCATAGTTCAATGGTAGAGAACTGATGAGGATGGATCTTCACCCATGAAAGGCAAAGAGTGTAAACATTTGCTGTATAGTTCAATGGTAGAGAACTGATGAGGATGGATCTTTATCCATGAAAGGCAGAGAGTGTAAACATTTGCTTCATAGTTCAATGGTAGAGAACTGATGAGGATGGATCTTCACCCATGAAAGGCAAAGAGTGTAAACATTTGCTGTATAGTTCAATGGTAGAGAACTGATGAGGATGGATCTTCACCTGTGCAAGGCATAGAGTGTAAACATTTGCTTTATAGTTCAATGGTAGATAACTGATGAGGATGGATCTTCACCTGTGCAAGGCAGAGAGTGTAAACATTTGCTTCATAGTTCAATGGTAGATAACTGATGAGGATGGATCTTCACCCATGAAAGGCAGAGAGTGTAAACATTTGTTTCATAGTTCAATGGTAGAGAACTGATGAGGATGGATCTTCACCCATGAAAGGCAAAGAGTGTAAACATTTGCTGTATAGTTCAATGGTAGAGAACTGACGAGGATGGATCTTCACCCATGAAAGGCAGAGAGTGTAAACATTTGCTTCATAGTTCAATGGTAGAGAACTGATGAGGATGGATCTTCACTTATGAAAGGCAGAGAGTGTAAACATTTGCTTCATATTTCAATGGTAGAGAACTGACGAGGATGGATCTTCACTTATGAAAGGCAGAGAGTGTGAACACTTGCTTTATAGTTCAATGGTAGAGCACTGACGAGTCCAGAACTGCACACGACTATGGAAATAAGACTTGAGGTTTACTTGATAGTTCAGTTGGTGGAGCATCGACTTGGCTAGGATGGCTGAATTCTTTGGCGACACGGCTTGACGTTAATTTGTTTGATTGGTAGAGCACTGAAGAGTCTTAAATTGCACAAGACTATGACAACAGGCTCGATGTTTTCTGGATAGTTCAGTTTGGTAGAGTATTGACGAGATTAGAGTGGCACAGGACTATGGCGACCAGACGTGACGTTTGCTTGATAGTTCAGTTGGTAGAGCATCGACTATAGCAGTATCCCAGAGATAATTGCAATAACGTCTGCTGTGTTTCGTGGGGCACTCCCAGGGGCTGGTTACCCTAGCTCATGTTTTATCCCAGACGGAGCACAGCAATTGTTTTGCAAATGACTCTCTGCATCAGTCCTGCTAGGACGTGTTAAGGGTGTCACGAGGTCACCATCCCCACTCATTGTTGCAAGTTTTTCATCTGTTGTTTTGACACGGTTCCCTGGTCCTCCCAAAATTCCCTTTTTTTTTTTTTTCTTTTTCTCCTTTTTTTAGTAGTATATGTAGCCTGCTATTCTAGGGTGCAGGTGATGACTGGTAGACTTCTTTCTCAATGCGTAGTCAGCCATAACATCCTATCTGCCGTTGACGACAGGACGATTTTCTGGAGCTTTTCTACTACCTTTACAGAAGCTCTAGGTACTAAGACCTAGGATCTCTAAGATCATTTCAGCACGTAGTCGTGGTGTGTCTTTGTACGTCCAAGTGAATGTTTCTGTGTTGCCATTGCAAACATCGCGTATGTAGCAAATGACAGCTACGCCACAACTACCACAACCATCCGCTGATTCATTGGAATTGTCCGGTTGATCCGGCATTGGAACTACAAATCTTCTTATGCCATTCCATTTGGTGGGTTGAAATCTGACATTGCCAGTGGTTTTGAAGATGATTTGGATGATTTGTTCAGCATTCTGTTTAAGATTTTCCGGTATTGAACAGTGGTAGCCATCATCAAAGAACACTGTTTGGTCCACTATTGAGAATATGGCGAGCCCCCAGTGGCACGAATTCATGTGGACAGGCAAGAACATGTTTACTACACTTCCCATATCACTGTGGCGGCATATATATTCAACGACTGTATCAACATTGCCAGTTGAGAGATATGAAGGGAGTAGAATGTTCTGGCATTCTTGCATCTCTTCATTTGCCTTGTCGCAGTATTTCTGACCGAGGAAATTTATAATCTCATCTGACAGGTACCTTTCTCCACACAAAAGCGACAGTTCCTGAGATGAGATCCTATAGTTGCCATAGGACGCTAGATATGTGCCTTCTCGATTCCATCGATCCAAGAGAGCTTCTGTTACTTCTTTTTGTAAATCGCCTGTTTTTAAAAATGCCGTTTTCAGCCATTTAATCTCAAAGGTGACGGCAGCATGAAGACACTTCAGACGGTGAAATCGTTGTAAGATTCTGATGCCATCTATATTGAAATCGCCGTAGGATGGAATTTGTGCAACAAGTGTAGGTTTTCCATTCGAGGCGGATGTCAATTTGTTCGCTATTTTTTCAAGCACTGAAAGTGGCGGTAGTCGCTTTACCATAATTGGGTCTGCTAGGTTTCTTGTGCTGGTAGTTAATGAAAAATTTACCAAGGTACTATCTACGTTCGGAAATTTTGTATTGCCAAGCATTCTTCTTGGGTACCTGAAGTTGTCATCGTGATGCAGCACGTCTGCCAAAACACCAATGTCTATTGGTACGTTCTCTGAAGAAATGTCATCCAGGTTAATCACATAATTCGCCTTGCTCTTGACGTCTGCAGCGGGTGTATGAATGGCAATTCTCGAGTGATCTAACTGGTCCTTCACTTTCGCCTTTTGCTTCACATTTCTTTGTTTTATCCTCAGTCGTGTCATCAGTGTCACTGGCCGACTTTGATGCTAGAGGCGGTTTTGAGTTTTGAGTGGAAGACGTATCATCCGATTTCTCATTATCGCTGTCGTGGTTCCATGCTAATGTGGAGCGGAATGTTTTTCCCTTGTCTTTCTTGGTCGCTGTTTTCTTCTTCGGTACCTCTTTGTTGCGCCTTTGCAATGAGGACGATTTTCTGCTCTCACTACTTTCCTTCTTCTTGGCTTGCTTTTCTTCAGCAGAAACCGTTCTTCTTTTCTTCTTCGGAAGTTGCTGTGCAGCATCGGGATCGATCTTATGCTTTCTCTTTCTTCCAAATTTAGAAAGTGATTCGAAATTCATCGCTCTGTTGAAGTAAGATGCTGGCAGCCACATGTCATCTTCTGAATCATAACCTTTGAAGCGAACTCGGTACTCGTAGGTTAAGGTGTCCTTGCACAGGCGTCTTTCTACCACATCATTTATTTCGTAGAAATCTTCTGGAAGTGGATTCTCTGGATGGTCTTTCATTGTCTGAGAAGCAGTTGCATGTCCATCATCTTGGAAGTCTCCTCGGCAGATATACCCCATTTCATTTAATCGCTTCTTTGAATCCTCGTGCAGTTTATAGCATCCAGGAATGTCTCCCGTGACTGGAAGGAGTTCAACGGCGCCCAGTATGGAGGAAGATGCTCTCCATTGGGTGAGGCCTAAAGCGGGATGGACATTAAAAGTGTCGTCTGCTGATGAACGATGATACAGGGAAAAACGAACTCTCGTGGTAGAATCACCTTTCAACTTAAAGCTTGTGACGTGTGAGCCATCTTTCGATGATTGGATTCCTTCCACACGAGCGATATCGAAAACTTTTTGTCCTTTAAGGGTTGACTTCAAAGCAACATTTGAGAATTTCACGATGTCATGTGTTGGGTCCAAAGGTGCCTTACCAGGAAGGTATTTCGCAGCCCAATGTCGCTTCTGACGGCAACGTGCAATATATTCCCTTGGGAGAATGAGCTTTAAGGCCCGCTTAATGTGAATATATGTCATTCTACCAGCGACCATCTTGGATATTTTCCATTCTGATCCTTTATCGCCTTCGACCTCTTCATCTTCATCTTCAATTTCTTCTATATTGTTCCCCATTTCTTCATTTTCATCTTCTAATGTCTTCTCCTTCTCCAAATCATTTTCAATGTCATCTTCATCTTCAAGGTCACAAATGGTGTCTTCATCATCAGCATATGTCTTATTAAGCATATTGTACTGTTCAGGCAAGTCTCCTTCCATTAACTGTATCCCGGATGGATGATCATACGAGTAGGGGATTTCCCAGAAGTCGTTTCTCTGTAAAAGTTCCACAGAAGCAGCCGGCATGTACTTCGCAAATAATTGCTGACCTTCTTTCACACCACGGAAATGTGCTTGCTTTTGTTCCTCTTGAAACGAATTGTACTGCGTTGGATACTTGTATGACCCTTCATCTTTGGATTCGTGATTGGAAAAGGCAAAGGATTGTTTCCTTCTGTTAGACGACTGCTTCACCTTGGCACCAGCTTGAGCTAGACGCTTCTTAGCATTGATATTAAACTGCACTCTGGTGCCCTTATCCAGCATATCAGCAAAGGTTGGTTGCGCATCAAGGGACTGGATTTCGTTGGTTTTTCCCTGCATTTCACTGATGATTCTTTCAGTTGACTTTGTGCCAGTGCTGTATGGAGAACTTCCAGACAGGCCAACATCTTTAAAATGCAAGAACATTGCAAGTTGATAAAGCGTCGCAGCAGCAAATAGGATCTCGGCAGTGGTAAAGCACCCATTTGTCAAGAATTTGCCACGTTTTACTGGATCAGACTTAGCACCTGGTTTCGAATGCAAGGGCATCTTCTTCAGCTCCAAAATCCTTCTCCACAAGCGGAAAACGGTGATGGCACTTGACACAGACTCTTGTATCTCAGCTGGACTTCCGAAGTCTACCTTGCGAAATGGTTCCATCAAACGACACACTGCTCTGATGTACATGCTTGTTCCCTCGGACCCTGGTATATGTTCATCTAGGAGATCTGCAATTCTGGTTGTGAAAAGCCTCTCACATGCATCAGAATTCTGATCGCAGAAGAAAATTAAAATTAGGTCAGTGGCATTGAAACCGCAATCCAAACCTAGGTTCTCACAACGATTTTTTAAGTCTTGTAGATGTTGTATTGTAGCAAGGCGTCTTGTTTTTCCATCGTCTTCCAAAAGGTCAGCTCTCTTGTCTCATACTTGAGGTTTTTGAGAAATAACCTTTGCTCGTGGTCGTAGTCTAGACAAGCTATTGAGGGAAGATGCCAGTAGTATGGAGCAAGGAACCGTTCTCCTTCTACGCCCAATCCCAGAAACACAATTCCATCTTCCACTTCTTTCTCTGTTGATTTCATTAACTTTTTGGCAACAGAGAGCGAGAAACCAGCAGAATCTGTCGAGTAGGTAAGAAGATTGATTGGATTTTCACGAACATCCCCTGAATCAGTGTAGAAGCAGAGTCTTCTTAAATTCTCCCAATATTTCAAAAGATGGCTTGCCTTGTATCCCTTGTCAACGGTTGGCCACAAACAGTAAATCAGTGCCGGCTTATCCAATGTCGCTAAAGCCGTAAAATTATGGATGGACACGTTCTTTGCTAATTGATGATTGGCAAGAAGTTGATTAGCCATCCTCTTTAGTGCATCATAGTCGTCTTTGTCACCCTTTGAGGCATCTCTGCGCGGAATTGGTATGGTCTCGTTAATCCAGCTTTCTACGTCAGGGTTCCATCCTTTCCCTAAAAGGACAACATCGCCAGAGGTTGACAAACGTGGCTGAAGATATCTCAGGCTTCTCGCCCGTCACTTGCCTCGTTGACTGGTAGACCCTTGTAATGAGCCGCTGCCTTATCGAGTACGTTTTTGTTGATCCCAGCGTCTAAACGATATTCTCTGCTGTGATTTATGGCCGTAGTATTTCTTGCCAAGCCAAACATGTCAGCCAGTAGTGAATAGTTGGTGAAGCCAAGTTCATTTCTAAAAAGGCTGCTAATGTCTTTCACCAATTCCAAGTAGTGATGGTTGTTTCCTTTTGATAACTTTGACGTTAGATTTCTTATCACCATCATCTGCACTGGCTTTGTCTTCGACACTCCCATTTTGAATAGACGTATCAGGTCAACGATAAGTTTCTCTTCATCATAACTCAAACACGAATCCATCAAGCATCTCTCCCACTCTCCTCCAGACAGTTTGACTCTGGTCAGCTCCATGACTTGCTTCTCTGCTTCTTTTCTTCGACTTGTTTCCGTCTTAAGCGCACTTTTCATCTCAAGGGTCCTTGCATAACGTTGGTTGAAGCCGCACATTCCAATCCTGTCTTTTATCCCTTCCAAGCTTCCTTTTTCTCTGTGTCTCAAGATATCCTTTAAATCCCTGGACTGCTTAGCACAATTCATGCACGTGAAGGGGCTCTCACCATTTGCAACTGCCTCTCCAGTACAAGGAGGGTCAACGCTCTTTATGCTGCCATCAACCTGCACACATTGGCCATAAATATTGATGTCACACTTCGTAGGGATGTAAATTGATCTGAAGCTGTTGCTGGCCTTATCAATAAGATCCTTTGCATCGATTGGATGTTTCTCACGCCAATCTTTATATTCTTGACAGCATTCATGTCCACTCATCGTTTGGAAACAGCAAATTTCACCGGACTTGACCTGTTGCAAAAACAAAGATTTTGCTGTATAACGTCTGATTTGGCGGTCATCTGCAAATTGTTTAACGACCTCCGGATCCCACAGATGATGACATTTGACTTTTCCAAGGATGGGTTGCTGGAAATGATCAGGAGGTCGCTTCCCGTTTAAAGGAACAAAGAATTTGCTGATGGACTGTTGGCCAGTTGATTTCCTTTTCACGTCAGAGGATTGTTGTAAAGAATGGTGTCGTGATTGAGAGCTGATGTCATCTCCAGCTTTGAAAAAAGCAATGGCATCCTCGTGCAGTTTATAGCATCCAGGAATGTCTCCCGTGACTGGAAGGAGTTCAACGGCGCCCAGTATGGAGGAAGATGCTCTCCATTGGGTGAGGCCTAAAGCGGGATGGACATTAAAAGTGTCGTCTGCTGATGAACGATGATACAGGGAAAAACGAACTCTCGTGGTAGAATCACCTTTCAACTTAAAGCTTGTGACGTGTGAGCCATCTTTCGATGATTGGATTCCTTCCACACGAGCGATATCGAAAACTTTTTGTCCTTTAAGGGTTGACTTCAAAGCAACATTTGAGAATTTCACGATGTCATGTGTTGGGTCCAAAGGTGCCTTACCAGGAAGGTATTTCGCAGCCCAATGTCGCTTCTGACGGCAACGTGCAATATATTCCCTTGGGAGAATGAGCTTTAAGGCCCGCTTAATGTGAATATATGTCATTCTACCAGCGACCATCTTGGATATTTTCCATTCTGATCCTTTATCGCCTTCGACCTCTTCATCTTCATCTTCAATTTCTTCTATATTGTTCCCCGTTTCTTCATTTTCATCTTCTAATGTCTTCTCCTTCTCCAAATCATTTTCAATGTCATCTTCATCTTCAAGGTCCACAAATGGTGTCTTCATCATCAGCATATGTCTTATTAAGCATATTGTACTGTTCAGGCAAGTCTCCTTCCATTAACTGTATCCCGGATGGATGATCATACGAGTAGGGGATTTCCCAGAAGTCGTTTCTCTGTAAAAGTTCCACAGAAGCAGCTGTCAAGTCTAGCTCTACAGGGTGCGCGAAAGCCCGACAGGAAAACAAAGATTACCTCTTATAATATTTGCTAGAAAACACAGTCGAAGGCTCTATTCTACTTGAGAATCCTCCTCATAATTCAACATATACTGCCCGTTAGAAACACACTTGAAGCAAACTACGCAAATTTATAGAGAACGGCGAATTTAATGCCACGAACTGTAGGAGTCGTGCTAGGCCTGTCATACCATATACCATTGATTAATAATCCTCGGCGTCGTGAAGAAATTAATATCCCCAGCAGCTTCTAGCTTCTTTTTAGTATAAGCTGTCAATTCCTCCTTTTTCTCTCCCAGTTCAAAACACAAGCCTTCCAAGCCTGCCTGCCTGAACAACAACAAATAGTGGCATATGCTACACGCAAAACAGTCGACCTGCGCCAGCACTCGTCAAACATCTCATGGGAGAGCAAAAATATAGCATCAACTCCATTTTAAGAGGGGTTTGCGAGAAGAGCATGTGCGTTCCAATCTACATAACTCCACGCTCTAACTAAAACATAGAGTGCTCAGAAAACTAGAAGAAACTATCTATACAAAACGCAAAACAGTCGACTTGCGTGAGATATTTATATTTCTATCGTGTGGTGCTAGAAGGTCACACAACGAACAAAGGAGGATACATCGAGCTCAGGCTCGGCGGTCAAATTGATGCAAGAGATCAGGAGAGATCATACTGCATCTCTCTAAACAAATTCTTGTAGCTTCGTAGAAGCTCTAGTAGTCTCTGGACCAGGACAAATAATGATATCCGTTATTCCAAACGACTCATCTTGCAACAGCTTTTATAATTATCAATTCAAATTCGATCAAATGCCGGGCCCGGCGCTAGAAATGCAAGAAAGCAACATCCTACACGGAATATTTGATGTCCTTCCAGAGAGAACATTAAGAGATACAAAAACATATCTTGCGATAGAAATGAGCCGAAACAAACCTTAGCAATGAGCAACGCAAATTTAATACGGAGGTGTCAAACTCATGACCTCTTGTAAACAATTTGCTAGAATGTACATATTCGAAGGCTCTACAGGAAAATCCTCCTCAAATTAAACATATACTGCCCGTTTAAAACACACTTGAAGCAGACTACATTTAATAGAGAACGGCAAATATACCAATGTCACGAACTGTGGGAGTCGTGTAGGCCCGTCACCTTTTTACGCTTTCGAAGCTCGACTTTTCAACATCTTCCTCAGAAGCGCTCGCATCCCGGCTTTCTCTGTTGATTCGACATCACTTTCATCGGATCCAGCTATATAAAACCACGACCATTTTCCTCTTCGTCGACGGGAACTTTTCCCACTCTTTTCATAATCAAAAGTTTGCGATTCATCGACGAAAGTGATAGCCGTGATACCAAGAGAGGACTTGGTGATACCTTCTACAGAGGCCATTTTGTCACATCAGAACAGCAAAAGCCGCCAAATCTTAAATTTCATTACGTCATTACAACTGACCAATCAGGTGTCTTCTTTAAAATAGCCGCGCAGTATGACCACGCGCTAAAATTAGATTGAAAAAGATTATCATTGGAAGAGGCCCATGTATGGGGGATGTGTTCTCTTAGATCATAGTCTCTTGATATGGATTGATTAAAATTATGGACCACTTTAATTTTGTTCCATTTCTCAGCAGCAACAGCACAGCAACAACAACAACAATACCAAACATTTTATGTTAGCCCGAAATACTGTTATTAAAAGTGTTAATTCCCACTTTTTAATCCATCAATGTATTGTAAATTTTTCTTACCTGTTGTCGAGGTAACCCTCCATTGTTGAAACAGTACAAATATTTGACTGGATGCCGTATTAAAATACATCTGAAATGTCAAAATTAGGTAGAGTCGTTAGCTTGGGTTTAAAACAAACACCGGTAATTTAGTCCGGACTGACGTTTTGTTTCGCCTGTTATTAATTTACATGTAAGTTCTCTGCAGTTTCGATTTTACATGACGAGAACCCTTAGCACCGTCTACGTGCTTGGTTTGGAATTCAAACTAGTGTTAGATTTTTACTGTCAACGCAAAAGACACGCTTTCGTGTAGCATAACGCTTATACTTGAACTATGCCCCAACCATAAGCTGAAGGTTTGCGGGCTGCTTTGCCAAACTATGTTCTATTAAAACCACATCCGTTTATCGTCAGTTCTTGATATTGATTGATGATGTTCGTCCATCCGTTGTTAATGAGGACCAAGACCTTCATGTAAGCAGTTGACTAGTTCCTTCCTAGCTCTTGATAAAAAGATCAGTGAATTGAATATATGTACCCGGGAGGAACGTTTCCATGGTAATGATTGTTTTCGATATACTGTATATATAACAGCTTGATGCGAAATCATTTAGATAGCACTTGTTTCATGAGAGGAGCTAATCGCATTTTCACATATTTTGAAATTGGATTTTGATATTATATTCGACTTTTATAAAATCTGCTTAAAGCGAGACTCCCAGTGTTCCCCTTAGATTCGCTATCAGTGCTATTACCAAAAATATAAAATATTGGGACGAACATTTATCATGACCTTTGCCGGCTACATGGAATGGTAGAAATTTGAAGAAAGATAGAAAATACTTTCCACAGACCACAAAATTGATTAGTGTCGGCATGATACTGGCAATTGCAACGAGAAAAGAAAAGCGGTGACACTCAGTCCCCTGTATTGCCCGCGCTGAAACGGGGCTGCCGCAAAATATACGACTGACCAGTATTTCCTAAAATAAAACCCGCGTGATATTTTGGGTTTGCTTCCGTATACAGATATAAAGGCAAATTAATAGGATTTACTCCCTTGCATGTCACATTCAGTTGTATCCCTTCTGTCATCGCGTATTTGTTCAAAACTGTAAAAACAGAAACTGCTGCATCGCTGCTGATTTACTACGAAATAAGAATTTTAGTGAATTCTGCTAACTTAAAATAGATTGAAAATATTTTCTTTTAGACTGGTTCACACTTGCAACATAAAAACAAGAAATACAATACACTTTATGTCGATGTTATATGTTGCTGGTATGAACTCGGTACACGGAACTAAATATCAGTTTCTTTATGTCGTTATGCCGTCACTAGTGTTGACATTAAGCCATTTTATCTGAGGTACAAAATCACCTTCAAAACGAAGGAAACCATAAGATAACAGTTTACCAAGGTAGAAAAACACCAAAGAAGTAATAATAAACCAAACAGGAACAAGGAGTTAAGATTGGGGAAGAAAAGATGGATTGCAAACGACGAACTTGAAAAATTTAGGCTAAATGTGCCATCCGTGACACTGGCTTATCTTAAGGAATTCCTTGTTGTAACAAACCTTTTTTTGAGCTTCACGTTTTCCAGTATGTCCATGCTATATAATTCATTTCCATTCTTGCTTATAGTTCAGTATAAAATCAAACCATTATTGTTGTGTTTCCTACGAACTATGTATCTCATTGAGCTTGTCTGACATCAATAAAATTTTCAGAGCTGCACCATACGGCAGACTATACTAGAACGGCATAATGTCAACTGAAGTTCCCAATAGACGGTGTCGCACTCGAGCCAAACTGGCCCACACTGCCGGAGTTTATCCCGGTTTCTGTACATAGCATATGAAGCCCACTAGGAGTATTGATACACTCCTTGGATGGGATGCTAGCTCATCGCAGGTTACCCCAAGCATTTTGTCGTCAGATCCATTTATACTCTTGGTTGCCCAACTGAACTCAACACAGTACCCAGGCCAGCGCTCGAACCGGGATCGCTCGCCGATCCCGAGTCCAACGCGCTAACCATTAGGCCACCGCGTCTCCCCGACAATAGTCAAGATGTACATTAGTCACATTAAACTATATATGGTTCAAATCTAAGCTTATCCAGTAGACAGTCTAATTTACCTATGGGTAGATCTGTCACTTTGCCCTTTGTTTCGGCTATCTGTAACTTGCTTCTCAGTTGAGCCTTCAGTTAAGAATTCGAAGCCAGGGGAAGAAATGTCATTATCTTGAACAAATCTTCATACAAACACTTGAAGAGTTTCCATTCTTATCCTCTAATCCAAAAATAGCACGAGTAGATAAATAGAATACCTCAGTTTGGAGCTGATTGATTGAGAACTCGCAAGCATACCTCAGCAGAGCATGCGCACCAGGCGGTGTTTTCTTGTTGCTAAATAATTTCTCTCACGAAAGCCATACCCTCATGATCAGTGAAATATATTGGCGACGACGTTTTGACCTATAATGTATAGCATTAAAAATAAAAGATTTCGTCTACGTACGTTGAAACGCATCTCCACATAATTGACTGATAATCTAATCACATGTTTTAATTATTCGGTAACAAATCGTCTGTAAGTTAATTCAGTGACCTTCCTTAAATATTGGTATAGTGGGAATCTGGTTACGTCATTCGAATACTTCAGATCAGACAGTTTACTAGGTTAAGTTACTGAATCCCGTAATAGTCCTTGACCAATATGAAAGGCATGTCATCTTCAATCTTTTGTACTTCCGTCGCTCAAGGTAGATTTCTTTGATGAAATTATTTAGGCCATTCAACACTCTAACAAGTAATAAATAGTAATACATGTAACTTGCTGAGCTCAATTGACTCAGATACTACACTCAATCCTTTTTCAAACCAAATTACATTTACCTACAAAATATAATAGCAAATACTGTACACGGAAATTGATATTTTCAGGAACGCTCTCATGACAATACTCTGCATTCCAATATTCCACATGACAGCAATCCGAACATATTTTTAGATCCCTTAATATTTCCATTTTTAATGTCGATTTTAATGGAGTTGCAGTAAAACATTTCTTGCCTTCTGGCTATCCAATTTCTAACCCAAACACGACGATCTCTTTTTCAGTATACACATTTCCAGTATACACGTAAACTTCACGAAATGTTGCAGCGTGTGGTCTATTGCGAATGCCCAATCATTGGTGAACAAGCTGTGATCATCTGTTTGACATAACAGATTACCATAGCAACAAATCATTGAATAATCATATATTTGTATGTTTAGATACAACATTTTGCAAATTTTAAAAATCAATAAGGGAAATATTCAGAGCCACCTTAAACTTTCGAAATTATTAAAGATGACTCTGAATATTTTTGATGTTTGATAATTAGTAGCCTGTGTTCCTGACTTGTCCCCAGTCATCTTTTGTCCTTTTTTAGGAGAAAGGCGAGAGTCGCGGGAGACTGGGAGAAACTCGACGAAGAGGATGATGGAAAGGTGGAAGAGAAGGGAGAGAGACTTTCTTCCTTCCTCCTTCCTATCACCCCTCGCACTCCCCTCGTGGTCGCGCTTCTCTCATTAATTAATATTGATAGGAAACTGAGAGACGACTTGGAATACAGTATTTGCGTATGGTTGATATTTCTTCGAGAACAGCTCTAACTACGGGGACCGTTGTTTAATAGTCATATGAAAAAGAGCAATTGTTTTCACATGATTACAAAGGAGTTGCGATGCCGATTCTTGGACTTACTTCTTGCTTCGTTTCGTCCCTTGGGACTGGTGCCAATGACTTTCGAGGTGAAAGAGGACTGGGTGATACTACACGAAGACTGCTGACAAACGGCGTATCCAAAAGCACGTGACCTTAATGGATAGACTGTTGCACAAGTAGGTTTATACTTCGACACCTGTCAATCATATTTTGCAAGGCGGTCCGACAAAACAAACCCACACTGTTTGTTATCGCGCTTGTTGCCGAAACGTTATAAAAGCAATTCGTATATTTATAAACAGTAGCGGACCCCGCGATCTTTTATTAAAAGTAATGAGCCGCTTTCGGCATTGTTAAAAAGAGCGAACATTTTAAATCATTGAAATTCGCAAACAGTTATTTGTTTTGAGTGAGTGAGAATATTTGAAAAATCATGTATTGAACTGCGGGAGAAAGATATTATGAAGGTAGATTATCGCAGTTGGTACGAGCATAGCACCCGCATCGCAAGGGCATGTGTTCGAATCCCAAACAGTTATTTGTTTTGAGTGAGTGAGAATATTTGAAAAATCATGTATTGAACTGCGGGAGAAAGATATTATGAAGGTAGATTATCGCAGTTGGTACGAGCATAGCACCCGCATCGCAAGGGCATGTGTTCGAATCCCAAACAGTTATTTGTTTTGAGTGAGTGAGAATATTTGAAAAATCATGTATTGAACTGCGGGAGAAAGATATTATGAAGGTAGATTATCGCAGTTGGTACGAGCATAGCACCCGCATCGCAAGGGCATGTGTTCGAATCCCGTTCGAGCCTGAATTGTTTTCACTGAGGTTTCTCTTTATAACTGCTCAAGTTGTAAAATCTTTCACTGCAATGATCTACCTTCATAACTATTTATTTTAATATACAATCTAGCAATTTTTCCATTCTTTTATACAGTTGCCGCTTCACTATTGGGTATCACGACCGAAAATCAGATCAAACGGTCTCAACATTCTCTGAACATTTGTTGAGTCATGTTGATAGATGTTGAGAGATGCAGAGACCATGCCGGTCAAACGGCTTCAACAATATCTCAATATTTCAAGAACAAAATACATTTTGTGAGGGGTGCCAAACTGCCTCAACATCGGCTCTAAATAAATGTTGAGAGAATGTTTACTGTAATATGTTGTGACCGTTTGATCGGGGCTTTACCATGTACAGGAGCAAATCCAGGTTGATAATGCCACTGAATACAGTCGCCTAAGTAAATCATCGTAGACCGCCACTAAGCGGCATTCTCAAGTCTAAAATCAGTTAAATAAACTTGTGTATGCATGTTAAGGTTACTGCGCGGGGTGAAAGTCTGTCTACGAGAGCCTAGTGGCTTATCAGGCCGGCGCTTAAACTCCGGTTTCCATAAACCGGCTTTTATCTAACGCTAGGTAAACCCGGGTGTACAAAATGACGGTTTTCAGTACGGGGTATATAGGTTATTTCACACTCAGCGCATATATAGTATTGAATTAATACATAAACGTTTCTCTAACGCTGCAAAATAACTTCACACTCACCGCTCAGTTTTGTTATGATTGCTGTTCTTCTTGAGTACTGCCTTGCTATGAGAAATCTCTGTATAAGCACCTGTATATCAGTGTACTAGTCGGTGACCTTGTTTCACTTTATTTCAGCGATTCCTGGTCAGGTTTTCACAACAGCAAACAGATGCGCTATACTGCGACAAAACTGGCTTCCTTGTTCTTCATAGAAATCTGACACATGATACTTCCTTCAGCAATTAAAATATCGAGGGTCATGATGGGGTGATGGATTCTCAGAATTTGGATAATTTCTCAGTTATCTGTTCAAATTTCAACTATTTCTCAGCTGTCAGTTAATTTTGACAGATCTCTGTTAAAGCGACTCGATTGAGCCTCAACTTTCTTCGGAGGACCTCGTGTAATCCTAAGATAGCTTCCGTTGATTTTCGAAAATCTCCGAAAGACCTCGGAATTCTTCGTTTCAGTCAGAAGACTAATTTTTAGTAATTCCCAAAAATCGTGGGGCAATTTTCAATTGCCAAACTGATTTTCCGTATTTCCGCCATTCGTTGAACTAAGCGGTAGACCTTTGGGACGGCTAAAGGGATGACAGGAAAGCCATGGATCTGGAGTCTCGGGCGTTGAAAAGTGGCCTATTTGCGAGTAACGTTACAATCCAGCTAACAGTTAACCCAAATAATGTATCACTATTATTTGTTTTGTTTGAAAATTAATGCCAGAAGTTTTTTATAGCGAGATTTCGTTTTTCAGTCGAAAAAGATTTGTTCTGATTAATCGAGAAGAATATCAACATAGAAAGAAACGTCGTTGAAAATTATTATTCGTATAAATGTCTTGGATCTATTTACGAGCTGGCGATGTAACAAGGTGACGACCTCTTTTCAACTCGGCTTCCTTCAGTAAATCATGATTATAAATACGGAACAGCAGGCACGGTGGAGCTGGGGAGGGGGGCTTGCCCACTTTACAACAAAAGAAACCCTGATAAACAACGTCTGTATTTTTTTACCATCTCCTAGCCGGAGCCTCTCGGTTTTATTATACGACATAGTATTTTTAGAGTGCGAATACGCACCAAAACGAGTGCAAATATGAGACCGTGTTACACGGGTCTAACTGTTTTATAATATACTCACCACAGGATATTGCAAATTAAATTACCGGGGAAAGAACGATGGAACAAACAGAGGAAAAATGGGATATTTATTATTTTGAAACAGACGTAACTTTGCATGTGTGCACGTGCCCCAAACGCGTAATTAGCGGGCTTTCCAAATAAGATAGTAATGGTACATTGCCTCATATTCCTCGCGTATAGGGAACCAATCAGATTGTCAAAAATTGTAATATCCTGTGGTGAGAATATTTTTATAAGGAGTAGCGCGTGTTGTCGGGATTAGGCCTGTCCCGATTGTGCTCGTAAAATGATGAAAAGTTGCTCACTGGAATGCCAAAAAGTTGCTCAAAAATTGCCAAAAATCCAAAAAGCTGCTACCTAAATTTCAAAAGTTGCTACCTAAAAGTCCGTCGGAAGTCTTCGGGTGATCTTCGTTAACCATCGGAAGTCTTCGGCAGTCTTCGGATGTTCTTCACCTGTCAATCACACTAAAAAATTCCGGCGGAATTCCAGATTCTGGGTTTTCCACTGCCTTTTTTAAACCTGTGCCTAATTTTAGCTGATTATCCGTTACAATATTAGATAAGGATCGCAATAGCCTGCGAAACGTTATCAAGTGACAGGTTATTTGTTCAAAACGTTGATAAACATGCAATAAATTCGCGTAAAATGAAGTTTTCTATCAAATTGTTCACTTTTTCGTGCTTGATATGTGGTGTAAACCTAAAATTTTGCTCAAAGTTGATCAGAAAGGCAAAAGTTGCTCGAGGTTGCTAGAACTGCAAAAAGTTGCTCCAAACGCCAAAAGTTGCTCAAAAGTTGCCGAGCACAATCGGGACAGGCCTAGTCGGGATCATTTCAGTGTCTTGTCTCTAAGAGTGTCTTTGCTTTAAAATTGAAGGCTATGTTTTTCATGCGCGCTATATATTCCCCACATTAACTTTTAAAGGTTCATAATGAATTGTTTACAAGCCTACCCAATAATCAGACAGGAATTAAAGATTCATTTCAGCCGGAGTTTATTGCAACGTGTTACAACTGCTACAAACTATTCCACTACAGTTTTAGTCACTAATCTGTGCACAATGATTAATAATCGTAATACAGTGAAATAAAATGGGAAAACTTGAGGGTAAAGGTAATATTAATACCAAAGCAAATACACTCGAACATTTCAGAGAGAACTTCACTTGGAACTGATAGTTTCGAATATTCACCTGCAGACAGCTAATTAGGGAGGTTTATCAAATCGAAACCGTTAATTGTAAATTTTTTAATGTAAAAGTCAGCTACTAATATAAACTAATCTAATCGCACAGTTATTTATTTTTCCACATTTAATCCGTTAAAGAACCGATTCTATCAAAACATGGGTAGCGCCAGCTGTGGGTTGAACTCATTTGCCCAACCAGCCACCGCCACCATCGTTGTCGTTGTCGTTGTCATTGTCGTTGTCGTTGTTGTTGTCGTTGTCCTTGTCGTTGTCCTTGTCGTTGTCCTTGTCGTTGTTGTTTTTGCCATTGTTGCTGACGTTGTTATCGTTGTTGTTGTTGTTGTTGTTGTTGTTTTTGTTGTTGTTGTTGTTGTTGTTGTTGTTGTTGTTTTTGTTGTTTTTGTTGTTGTTGTTGTTGTTGAAGTTGAAGTTGATGTTGAAACTGTTTTCGATTTTAATATCTATTAAACAACGGCTGTCACGTCTCCTGCGTGACCTGGATACATCTTTCTGGTTGTCATAGCAACCCTCGTCTTCCTTGAAGCGAACATCCATTCCCACTTTACACTGCCCCATATTGTACAGATGCCTGGATTTGATTTCTTCCCTTAACTTCATGGTCATCTCTTTTCCAAAAACACCTGAGAGGTTGAGAATATAATTTTATAAATCAGCTCAATCTAATTCGTCATAAAATTAACAGAGTTGCTTGTTTAGATCAGTGATAAGAGCAGAGTTTATTGTTGAGTAGCACACGTTTTGCTGACGCACATACCTATTAAAAAAATATTGGTCATATAACGCATGCTGTTAAAAAAGCCAACAAAATGCAATAATACATTATAACAATCGTTACATAGCCTCATGCAAAACGACCAATCCTCCAATCATAACCTGATGCAAACACTCGAGTATAGACGATGCAGTTTGTAGCATAAATAAGTAAGTCAAAGTGGGGACGTATGACGACACAAAAACCATATACCATATTATTGTAATTAATTTAATACACGGCTCGATGGAAGAGCATGTATTGTGAATTGACACCGTGTTTAAATAAAGTTTTACTACTACTATACCGTAAAAGCTCTATTTAGCACCCCCCCCCCCCCCCTAGTAAATCCCCCTTTGGAAGTCAAATTTTGTAATGTGCTCCCCCCTCTCTATTAAGCCCCCCCCCCCCCCCCCCTCCTTCGTCAGGCTGATGTAAATGACTGTTCAAATGGTGTTTAATTTCCAGAACTATCGTTGAGTTAGGGTATGAATGACGTTGTATTTTAAAACATAACCCATTTCTTGTTCTGTTTTAGTTATTGGTGTAATAGTAAAGTTTGAAAAAATAATGTGAATTTTCTCGAAAATTGATTATTTGAAATAAGCTCCCCCTCTCTCTATTAAGCCCCCTATCTAATAAGCCCCCCCCCCCCCACCCCTTCTTGAGGCCTAAAATTAAATAAGTCCCCGGCCCATGGGCTTAATAGAGCTTTTACGGGTAACCCAAACAAAGACCCAAATAACGGCTACGAAGGAGACTACATTCCAGTTGGAGCTGATTTTCCTGAAAAGCAGTCAGTTAGCTTCAGTTACTTATAATAAGCTCTGTTTTACCTGGTATCAAAATGTTCAACTGTTGTCCGATCACTTGCATGCGTGAGCAATCGACAACCTTGTAGTAGAAGTATGATTTCTGAAAAAAGAAGGGGAAAAAAGATAAACAAATTTCAGGTTTTAAACGGAGTGAAATGATATAATTTACACGCCCATTGACGAAATTGTAAGTGAAAATATTTCCTCATTTTACAAGTTCTCATTTGATTACATGTACCTAAAATACGATGAAATACAACTTGAATTACTAGGCAGGCCAAGCTTCGATTACGAGCTTAAGGCCCCCTTTTAATCAGTTCGAACCTGTTTGCAAGGTTATCATATGCATCATGCATGTCCGTCATTGGATCACACGGCTCCCCTTGACTTATACTTCTATCGGTTTATGTTGTCTTCAGTGATAGTCCGCACTTGTTTTGACTTAATATTGGCTGCATGGAAGTTGTTGGACTGATTTGAAAAGCCGAGAGTTTTGGGGGACGAATGTGGTATTAACAGATGTTAGGAGCATATCACCACGGAGCCTCTATCTGTGCTGATTATTAACGACAACAGCGTAGTTACACCTTCGGCTATTTTTGGAATCGTTCTCCCCTGAAAAGATTTTCGTGTAATAGATACGTCCGCGAACAATAGTGACAATTCGTAGTAACGACATTCCGCCGTTCTAGTTTTATTCCACATTCCTCTCGTCCATTCCTGATTTTATTTTTAATCTGAAACATGAATGACAACCTCGTCCTCGTGCTCGCAACGCGTGATTTTTGCGACAAAAGTGATTCTAAAAATAGCTCAAGGTGTAACTACGCCGTGTCATAGGCCCAATAAGGGAGATGGAGGCTCCAGGGTGATATGCTCCTGCAGTCGCGCCAAATTAGGGAGTGATTTTTATGTATTTTATTATAAACACTAAGTCGGTCTTTAAATTTAGTAATGAAACCTGATGATGACGTTACGTTAGTCGAAAACCTTCGGTCTTTAGAACTTTTACCTTACGTTTTTAAAGTTGCTACGTCACAGATGGCGCATCTTGAAAAAAAGCCAATGTTTTCAAGTTCGCCGTTCGCAATCCGTCTTACTATCTTCCTCAGTCTTAACCATCCTTGTTCCTTTTTTACTTCTTTGGTGTTTTTCTACCTTAGTAAACTGTTATTTTGAGGTTTCCTTCAATTCGAAAGTAATTTTGCTCATCAGAAAAATGACTTAAAATATCGTGACATACTTTTAAGCAGCTAAGTAGACAGTTTGTAATGACATACTTGGCAACGTGGTTTGTCACTTCCTGGTTCCTTCACCACTTTGGTTGTAACTTCCATTTTGTAACCATGACTCTCGAGGTCTGCCTTCTTCAACATTTCACGCGCTTCAGAATCTGAGACTTGAAAGTTGCGATCGAAAATCTTCACTTGCAAGAATTCATCAGTTTTGGCATCTGTGAATGAAAAATTTATCGATAGGAAAAAAAATTATCCGAAAAGCATGCACTGATCCGATACGAAGACGACACGACACTGTAGTTAAGAGAGAAAATAATAAACTCAGTGAGTAATTAACCACAGGGGAATAATTCAATTCGAAAGTAATTTGTTCGTGAGAAAAAATGACTTAAAATGTCGTGACATAGCTTCTTTAAAAGTTAGTGAAAAAAACAAATATTTTGTAACAGGAGAAAACAAACCTGGAACTTTTAACCTCGGATTAAAAATAGACCGCAGTACCGATCAAATCGAATGGAGAAACTTCAAAACAAACCTTAATAAATTGACATTTTTAAAGGATTTTTTTTTCAACCCATCTGTTTGTTTTTCTACTACTAATAAACAGCATTCATGATCCGTTTTTTGTGAGTCAATGCTCTATATATGTGAAAAAAATCACTACTTTCAAATTGGTGAGGTGTAGTGGAACAGTGAGCTCAATCCAGATTGACGTGAGTCAAATAGACATCGGATAAGAATATGTATTGTCTTTATTTTCACTGAGAAATGAATAAAACTTTCCAATAAAAACTTACCGACGGCCATAGATACAGCGAAAAGAATCGCGAGGACGGAAGTCAAACCTTGAAACATCATCTTAGAAAAATCTCGGCTCAGTCTATAAACAGAACAAAACAGAAGTCAAAAGGTATAAAGACACTTTTCTCTAACGCTACAAAATCGCGAATTTCGGTATAAGTTATTACTTCACTGACCGCACACCTAAACGTATTTAACGTTGCAAAATAACGACTGGATTTCAATATATAAAGCTACTTCACACTCACCGCTCAGTCTTGTGATGATTTCTGTTCTTCTTGAATACTGCCTTGCTATGAGAAATCTCTGTATAAGCACCTGTATATATACTAGTCCGTGACCTTGTGAAACTTTATTTCAGCGTTTCCAGCAAACATATGCACTTGACTACGGCAAAACTGACTTCCTTGTTCTTCTCAGTCAGAAATCTGACAAATGATAGTTCCTTCCTTCAGCAGTTAAAACATCCGTGAGTCAAATTATTTTATTATGTTAGGTTTAGTTTGAAAAAGATGCAGAAGGCTTTATAGCGAAGTTTCATTTTTCAGTCGAAAAGGAGATTTGTTCTTATTGATAGTAGAATAAACCGTTTTTAAACACAAGAAAAAGTGTATCATAACGTCGTTAAATCATCATAGAAAGAAACATTAAGTGAAAATTGTTATTCTCGCATCTTAACGTATCTATTAAGGAGGCTGGCGATGTAACAAGGTGACGACCGTCTTTTCAAACTCTTCCTTCAGTAAATCATGATTATAAATACTGAACAGCAGGCACGGTGGAGTTGGGAGGGGGGCTAGCCCACTTTTCAACAAAAGAAACCCTGATAAACAATGTCTGTACTTTTTTACCATCTCCTACTGGGGGTCTCTGTCGCCCTGACCCCCTCCTCCCCCCCCCCCCCCCCCCCCTCCCCCCTCCCACCAACCACCATCACTTAACTACGCTTTGCCGTTCCTGCTGAAGGAAGAACTGCGCTCAGATGATGCTACGCTGAAGGAAGTATTGCTAAGTATTGCTAATCCATTGTCGTCTTCAGTTGCAACTATGGTAACACTGCCTCACTACTTCCTCACAGGTTTGCGGTTGTAGCCAAAGAGTAACGCCAGCAAATTTCTTCCTTGTTTCCATAGAAATCTGAGAGTAAACATTACAGCGAAAAAAGTTACTATTTTTTTAATACTCCTGTCTATATATTATCATTTGGTTGTTCATAAAACGTTTTTCATCTCAATTAGTTCTTCTTTTTATTCAGAAATGGTAAGCCTGCGTGTAGGCACCCCATTTCCTTTCTGCGTTGGAAGTGGGGCACCTACGAAGCGCTGTTGTGTCCCGGAGTAATTTCTGGCGCGATAAGCGGAGCCTTTGGCCAGAATGTTTTTGAAATGAACAATTGTCTGTGAGGATTTTGAAGAAATGAATTCGCAAGTTAGCTTATTATTTTCGACTTATAGTTATCTATATATCTTACTGTAAGCGCAAAATATATGCCATTTACTTTTTAAAAGTGAACAAACAATCCAGTTCCCGTTATATTTAAAATTGACAGCAATCTAACATCATGGCACAAATACAAAACAAACGCCCGTGAATAAATTGTCTTTTGGCCCGAACACCGGATTCAGAAAATTGATAACTTATTTGCGACCCAGAAATTGACCATTAAGCTCATTTATTAGAGAGAAGACAAACGATGTGTACTTTCAAACAGCCAATCCGAGCGCAGATGTCCCACTGTATGAGGCAGCAAGAAACCCCACAGCTGTCTGGGCCGCTATAGCTAGATGTAGTAATCATTTCTGTATTGAAGTAAAACTGTTCTGATCACTTCTGTCAATGATGTGGTCTATGTGATCTATATGATCGCTGGCGACAGCTGGCGTTTCAAAGATAGTCGTTTCATTTCCCGCCGTTTATTAATAGCGCAGCAAATCTTCCTCACCAGAGTGATTCTCGTCCTCGAGAAAAACGACTGAAAGTAGGCTTTGCGAGATTTGCGCCAAATACCCGATTTTATCAGGATTAACACGAGATGGCCCCTAGCTCTTCCCAGCTAAGAGACATGTACAAAACAAGACTCAAATAAGGATTTGTCGCTCATCGATCGGCAGGTTGTCGGAATAGATATTGCTTCCTTGTTCCAAAAGGCGTTAATGCACAAATCATTTTTTAATGTGCAAATCTTGGCACCATTAAATCCTTGTAGAAACCAAGCTTCAGTTAAGAAGGAAGTATGCATGTTGGCCGTTGTGTGATTCGAAAGCTCCAACTTCCATGTGTAACGCAATAATTCAAGTAGTTACGGAGTCGTATTTCACGAATACAGCTTCCTTGTTTTAATATTTAGAGATTCTTAAAAGTATATACGTATGTTGTTACTGGGAGATGACTGATAACACAATCTTGAAACAAAAACAGGAAATCATATTTTAGTAGGTTCGCTGAACTATGGAATTTCCTACCTGTGAGTTCACTTGCACAATTTAAATCTAGCTTACACCTTTACACTCGTTATATTTGTTAAAATTACCTACTTACCACCCCCTGGCAGCATCCTCAATTAATTTAATTTCATAATTAGCAATGTTATATTTAGTTTAATTTCCTCGCATGTATTTTGTATTTATACATTTATATTATTTTTATAAAGGGTCCCGGAGTTATAGTTGTCAAGTGGAACGAAAGTTCTGATCCTTCCTCCCGCCACCATTTTTTACTGTAATATACATTGTATTTGTGTCGAATTCATTAAACACATCACGTCAGTCACCACAAACAGCAAACGGTCATCCTCGGGAAGCGCAGAAGAGTATGAATAACAAGCGCTGAAAATAATTTTAACTTTATTAGAGAGCCCTGAACAGAACAAATTCATGATTATTGTTTGTACTACTGTATTGATAGGCTGCAAACATTATCATTTTTCTATTTTTTTTTTTTTTAACGCTCCGGTTTCTTTCGGGCTACCGCGTTTCGCCCAACCATGGAATACGTATGGTTTTGCAGTCTGAACTATATATACACTGTCCAGCGGATAGCTAGTGATTTATGTTTAGTAACCCGGTCTCGCACGCAAACGCTGCCTCACGGGGGTACCAGACCGTCACTTGTCATCATGGGCACCCGCGCCGTTTTCGCGCCGTTTCCAGTCTGGTGCGAGATTGGGTTACCAAGCATTTTCCAACGGTCGATGTGTCGTGGCGTACGCTATCTTGCCATTGTGGAAATAAACTGCCGCTATCTAGGCACAATGCTTGCGATGTGTCTTATAATAACGGAAATCTACAGAAGGGCTCCATCACCCCCCCTCACCCCCCCTCCCCCCCACCCCCCTCCTCTTGTACAGTCGGGGGTATGACTTTGGATGTACGCCCGAGGGTTAACATGCTCTAAATACCATGCTCTTGTGAGGTTTATGGGTTGGCTAAGCATGCCTGTTCTCGAATGAAAAGGGAAAAGGTCACTCCATCAACATGCTTTTAGGCTGAAATTTTTAAAAGAACCTAAGTAAAAGGTTGATGAATATCTATCAATAAAAAATATTTGGCTCCATTCAGTCCGTTCTCGACCGTTCGACTTGAAAATGAATGTAATGTTCAGCTCCGCAGTTATTTCAGATCTTCCCATTTTAAGGTAAACCATTTGCACAATTTTCCAGAATATATGAAACTTTAGAAGAGATTGAGTGAAGATTAATCCAAAGAAAAGTTTGTCTTGCTCGATTTTCATTCAACTTGCTACGCGGGAACACCGCGCAGAAGTTTGCCGCCGTTTTCATACAAATCATGCTTCATTTAGATGGAACTGAAAAATCACTCAGTCGATTTAACTTTTAAAGTAAATACCGAAGTTTAACCAAAACTGAGCTAGTGAAGTATTTAATAAAACAATTAGATGGAGCGACACAATTTTCTTCTCAGCGATAAAGACATTTAATTTGCACACGTCATTTTATGCATGCACGGCCGTGCGTATATTGAGTTATGCATGCACGCTCGCGCTATTGAAGTAGATAGCGTGATTTTGATGGGTAACGGGGGTACTGGTCGGCGTTTGCTATGGCCTTTAAAGGAAATCATTAACATTCAATTATTCATCTTTTGCGGCACCTCAACACGAGGAAAGGAAAGCGAACGAACGCTAAACCTGAACGTCGTTCTTTAGTTATTCTACCGCAAGAAATCTGCAAAGTCAATGTTGTTAGCATCGAACATCGTCCATATCGTCATGGTAGACGATTTTTGATCGAAGGCTTAAACATGAGAGCGTAGAGTCATTGCTTAACAAGAATCTTGCCTTGAAACGATGGCCGAGGGCCGAGGACACGTGGACATTCAACGACGAAAACTGAAGTCAACGATTTGTTTCGTTGCTAAACTGCTTCTTTATTTATTGTAGTTGTCTTGACAAAGTACAATATTAAATTATCTTATATAACGGAAATGCATTTTATATGTGTACAGCCGACATGTTTTTTAAAATAAACATAAGTAATGGATATGCTTGACAAACATGCATAAAATTAATTTTGGACCGTCCTGCTAATCACTTTCGGAGGAATGAAATATGAAACAAACACTTGAAAGTTGAGAATTAACCTTTTAATAATGGAAATAACTGTTTACATGCCTCTGAATATTTTCAAGTGGGGGAGGTGTGAAGTTACTTTAGTTTTACTTGACTTTGTTTATGTTATTTTATTTTTACTTTATCCTCCACTTTCCTGTAACCTGTGAACAGGCTCCTAAGTGCAGCAAGTGGGGTATAGGGCGAAGAAGAAATCGGGGAAAAATTTATTTATATTTCCAAGAGAGGGTGATCTAAGAGAACACATCCCCCATACCGTGGGCCTCTTCCAATGATAATTTTTGTCAATCTAATTTTAGCGAGTGGTCAGTATAGATATTGACTCCCTAGGTATAGATATTGACTCCCTAGGTATAGATATTGACTCCCTCAGCGACCCAGACTGTAAGAATCAGGCTACCTCGGAAAAACGAAACCTCGCTCAGTATAAAGACTTCTGCATCAGTTTTCGGCCAACATGCATACTTCCTTCTTAACTGAAGTTTGGTTTCTACAAGGATTTAATGTTGCCAAGATTTGTACATTAAAAAAATGATTTGTGTATTTAAACGCCTTTTGGAACAAGGAAGCAATATCTATTTAAACTTCCGACAACCGACAAATCGTTATTTGAGTCTTATTTTGTACATGTCTCTAAGACGACAATGTTGATATCAATTTGTGAAACGTGCTTAAAAATCTGATATAATGAATCCGACCATATCATCTGAAAGGAAAGTGAACTGAAGGTCACTGAAAAAAAATAAGGAAACCAGCTTCGCATTACAATCTTCGCCAATCGCATTGAAGCCTGCGTGCAGACGTCTCCTATTTCCTTGCTTCATGAGTTAATGTACGATAAGCTATCATGGCGCTAAAGGGTAGTTTTTTAAAACCGTTTTTGGTCTGAAATATTTAATGTTTAATATACACTCTGATCTGGAACTGTTTGCGATTTTTCAAAAAAAACATAACACATTACGATAATAAACCGGGCAATTTTTAAAAGCAACCAAAAAAATCATTCAAATACATGTTCCGTTCAGTTTTTTCCCTCCAGCAAACGCTACACTGCTTTTAACTGGGAAGAGCTAGGGGAATCCTGATAAATATAGATTATTACATGGTAAGAGCTTGATATCGTTTTTATTCACAAGTTTTTAATCCCATATCGCGAACGAGCGTGAGCGCGGCCAATGATCAGAGGATCAGATGTCATTGCGAAGATTTTTCTCGCCGTCGTGTTGGACGTCCATCTATTTAAATCGTAACAGCAAAGCCGCCAAATCTTAAATTTCATTACGTCATTACAAGCCGCGAGGGAAGCTGAACGCGTTTTCATAATTGGAAAATTCGGGAGAGAAGTTGTGAAAGGTTTCGTAATTTCCGGAACACAACTCCTATATATGTTGGCCGAAAACTGATGCAGAAGTCTTTATACTGAGGCGAGGTTTCGTTTTTCCGAGGTAGCCTGATTCTTACAGTCTGGGGAGTCAATATCTCGTACCCAATCTCGCACCTAGTCAACGGTCTCCTCAGTAATCAGCGGTAGTCGTCACCAGGTTAGACTCTGGAGGAATGGAATAAATATCTAATTTTTTAATTTGCTGTTCGTAAATTTCTACACTGTTGCATTTAGCTACTTTTAAGAATGCCAATACAGCCACCTTGATAAATAATCGTTGTCAGCCACAAAGCGGCGATGAGAGGCGGCTGCTACTGACTGCAAAACGTACTCACTCACGTGCACTCGCTCGAGGACTCGTTTGTTCGCGATATGGGATTAAAAACTCGTGAATAAAAACGATATCAAGCTCTTACCATGTAATAATCTATATTTATCAGGATTCCCCTAGCTCTTCCCAGTTAAAAGCAGTGTAGCGTTTGCTGGAGGGAAAAACTGAACGGAACATGTATTTGAATGTTTTTTTTTGTTGCTTTTAAAATTGACATCGGTTTATTATCGTAATGTGTTATGTTTTTTTGAAAAATCGCAAACAGTTCCAGATCAGAGTGTATATTAAACATTAAAATATTTCAGACCAAAATGGTTTTAAAAACTACCCTTTAGCGCCATGATAGCTTATCGTACATTAACTCATGAAGCAAGGAAATAGGAGACGTCTGCACGCAGGCTTCAATGCGATTGGCGAAGATTGTAATGCGAAGCTGGTTTCCTTATTTTTTTCAGCGACCTTCAGTTCACTTTCCTTTCAGATGATATGGTCGGATTCATTATATCAGATTTTTAAGCACGTTTCACAAATTGATATCAACATTGTCGTCTTAGAGACATGTACAAAATAAGACTCAAATAAGGATTTGTCGCTCGTCGATACAGGTTGTCCAGTGGCGGATACAGTCGGATACAGTCGGGGGGTCCGGACCCCCCTATCAGACCTTAGGGGTTTTTTGCTTTCTCTAGTATCCATAGCAGAACCATCTCCAGAATCCACCAAAATGCATTTTTCAGGGCCTAAAATCTCAATTTTTCTGTGGGAGGCCCCCAAACACTCCCTTCGCGCCTTTACTACTGCCGTCTACTTCCAAACATTTTCCTTCAATCTACTTCACATTTTCGGGAAAACCGTGGGACCCTCCCTATCAAAAAATCCTGGATCCTCCCTGACTTCCTATATTGCTTCCTTGTTCCATAAGGCGTTAATGCACAAATCAATCTTGGCACCATTCCGGGCATTAAATCCTAGTAGAAACCACCTTCAGTTAAGAAGGAAGTATGCATGTTGGCCGTTGTGTGATTCGAAAGCTCCAACTTCCATGTGTAACGCAATGATCCAAAGAGTTACGGAGTCGTATTTCTCGAATACAACTTCCTTGTTTTTATATTTAGAGATTCTTAAAAACTATATACGTATATGTTGTTACTGGGAGCTGACTAATAACACAATCTTGAAACAAGAACATGATTACTTTAGGAAATCATCATATTTTATTAGGTCCGCTGAACTATGGAATTTCCTACCATTCAGTTTGAAATCCTGTGATTCACTTGCACAATTTAAATCTAACTTGCAATCGCATAATTAGCAACGTTATACTTAGTGTATTTTTTCTCGCATGTATTTTCTATTTATAAATTTATATATATTTTTATAAGGGAGTTTGACACGACAGCCTATTAACCTGCGGTCAGGTTATAGCGCGAGATCCACACGTAAGCAGAAAAGCCTTATCCGCTGGATAAATCACTGTTCAGTGGATAGCTAATGATGTGTGCTTGGTAACCCGGTCTCGCACGCACGCAAACGCAGCCTCGCGGGGGTACCAGACCGTCACTTGTCATCATGGGCACCCCGCGCCGTTTTCGCGCCGTTTCCAGCCTGGTGCGAGACCGGGTTACCAAGCATATTCCAACGGCCGATGTGTCATGGTGGCTTTGTACGCAGATCTTTACCTTGTCATTGTGGAAATAAACTGCCGCTTGGCCGGCATCACTCACAGGGCTTTGATTGCGTGGCCGTGGCCAGTAAGCAGATTAGCTGAGCTTGTGGAAATAAACTCAGGCCGCTATCTAGGCACAATGTGTCTTATAATACGAAAATCTACGAGAGGGGCTCCCCCCCCCCCCCCCCCCCCCCCTCCCTCCTTGTACGGTCGTGGGGATATGACTAATTTAGATGTACGTCCGATGGTTAACATGCTCTGAATATCATCAACTGAATGCTCTCGTGAGGTTTATGAGTCAGTTGCCGCGCTAATCATGCCTGTTCTCGATGAAAATAAAAAAGTCGCCCCATCAACATGCTTAGGCCGAAATTTAAGTGAACCTAAATAAAAGGTTGAATTAATAATAATAATAATAATAAATTTCATATTAATAATGCGCTAATCGGCCATATGATCAAAAGCGCATTGATGAATGTCGGAAAAAAAAAAAGTCTTCCTGAAGATTACTGTCTTCAAATTTTTATCAAGTTACGGTATTTTATCTTCCTAAAATCCATAATATTCAGTTTTGCTTTCAAAGCAACCAAAAAAGTAAATTGAAAACTAACTATTCTAAGGGGAAGTTCGTACATGTACGAACGGGGGTCTGGTCGGCGTTGCTTTTCAGTGAACATGGACTGATCATTTGAATTGCAGATCAATTTTCATTTAAAATATTCAATTATTCGTATTTTGCGGCACCTCTGCACGAGGAAAGGAAGCGAACGAACGCTAAACAGTGAACGTCGTTCTTTTCGTTATTTTACCGCAAGAAATCTGCAAATTCAATGCTGTTAGCATCGAAAATCCATATAGTTATGGGGTGACGACTTATGAACGAAGGCTTAAGCAAGAGAGTGCATGTAGAGTCATTGCCTTAGCTTTGCTTTAACAAGAACCTTATCTTGAAACGATGCCGAATACACGTGGACATTCAAACGTCGAAGAAGTCGATGATTTGTTTCCTTACGGGTCTTCATAAGAGGTAAGCAAGCTAAACTGCTTCTTTATTTATTGTAGTTGTCTTGAGAAAGTACAATATTAAAATAATTATGTAACGGAAATGCATTTTATATGTGTACAGGCATGTTTTAATAAACGTAATTACATGTAATGGATCGCATAACATACAGTTATTCTGTTAGCCATGATATGTAATCATTGCGACATTTTTCGTAACTAGGCAAGGCGCTGATCTGACACAGTGTGGTACCACTTGAGATAGTTCTTGTGATTGACATGGGACAGACAGGAGGATAATGGTGCTTCACAAACCGCAGGTTTAGTGTTTGTGTGTTATGAATATTCCACCTATTTTTCCAAAGTGGTCTATTGGGGGGGGGGGGGGGGGGGGATGAGAAAGGCAGAGGGACTTTCCAAATCGTAAATCAAACTGGTGCACGTAAAAGTAGGGATGGGGTTCTCCATTATTGAACAAGCTGGCAATCAAATTGGTGGAAAATGGTGTACTGACAGATTTTTGTTTTAAAACGAAATAAAATTGTTTTTTTCAGTTGCGGCAACCATGTAATGTCATATCATCCAAAATGATGAAAGGGCCGGGGATGCTCGTCGAAAAAGTTGAATTAAACCCCTAAAGGAGACCAACCTGGGCGTGGCTCAAGCTTTATTTGATCCCTAAAAGATACCGCCATTGTGACCATTCTAAAACAGACTCGGACGAACTAAGTTGTAATCGATGTCCGGTAATTAAACTGTTGAATGATAATCAGAAGAAATTTTGAAGATATCATGCCTGAGCGGTGTAGACCACCAACACAGTATGATGACGTTTTTTATTTATTCGCGTGCAACCTGAACGATACGTTGATGGCTACAAATGTTGGCGTTCCGTCCTGAACTCAACACCCTAAGTGAAACCAAAATCCGTAATTACACCCCTAAACGAGACGACGAGCATCCCCGTCCCTTTCGCATGGGAGTCCCCCCCCCCCCCCCCCACGGGAGTGCGTCCTATTAGGAGTTTTTGCTATAGGAGTAACCTGTTTCCTTGGTGATGTCGAACAAATAGAAATATCATAGCAATAGGAAAAAACAAGTAGTTTTCTTTTTTAACCCTACTTCACCTGAGTCGGAGTTTTGACTGAAATTTATCAGGAAAATATTTGTGTGACACGTTTTTGCACATCTGGCCACAGTTCATGATCAGTTGTTCAAAGGGTGGATAACGCTATCCACCGGATAAATCATTATTGGTGTTCCAAAAATTATTTTCTTTCTTCTATCCCTTCTTTAAATCTCTTAAAATTTCATTGAAATTTAGTTTAAGTCCCGCCTTAAATACGGCTGTTCGTCAAGCGTTTGCCCGACGTAAACAAGTGAAACCTTCGACTCCGTTCAGTATGTCCGTTCGACTTGTAAAATGAATATAATGTTCAGCTCCACAATTATTTCCGATCTTCCAATTTTGAGCTAAATCATTTGCACAATTTTCCAGAATATATGAAACTTAAGAAGAGATTGAGCGAAGAAATAATCCGAAGAAAACTTTGTCCTGCTTTCTTTTCATTCAAACTGGCGGAACCCGCGCCAGTTTTGGCGCCGTTTTTCATTCAAATCATGCTTCATTTAAATGGAACTGAAAAATCACTCAGTCGATTTATATAATATTACCGAAGGTTAACCTAAAGTTTTGTACGTATTTACGAAACAACAGTTGAAATGCAAAACTATTTTTTAAGCTCCAAGTGTCGCAGTGTGTTAGAAATCGAAATAAATAAATTCATGTCGTTTTCAGTTTTTAGGCCGCCACACGGAAAATTTAGTGGTGAACAGTTCGGGCCATACCCAGTTCTGGAGACCTGATGACGTCATCAGTAATGGCGTCTTGGGTCCTTATGGAAAACTCCATTCATCCCGCTTTCTAAACACCTAGCGTTTTTGTCCCTTGTGCTTATCCCATAAGACTGTGCGGGAGTATAAAGGGACATCTCAGCAACACGGTGAACTAAAGAAAGATGGCGTCCTTCGCGTTGGGGAGAAGATATTTGCGTTGAAAATCGATCAAACGTGTTAGTTTCGAAGGCCGCGTTACAGTGTTTGTCGTTGGTTAAGTGAAAATTTAAGGTATGTAACAATTTTTTGGGTTCTTAAAAAAAATATTGCGAGAAACTAGAGTAAATGTACTTCATTTTGGTCAAAACAGAAGTCATATGCACGATACTTTTGTTCATATGCACGGCCGTTGAAAATCTGTGGTCTGTGTAATTTGGGCGCCATGTAATATGATCAAAGCGTAAGATTACGAGTTTCGACACCATCGACGTGGTCATGAAAAGTCGATCTAAATGAAGGAATATAAAGTTAGGGAAGTCGTAGGGAATCGGCTATTGGCCGTGTACAACATTTCTTAAACAAAGCATTCACCAAGGCAAAGTGAAATATGTTCATGGGTTTAGTGTACTTTAATTAAAAATACAATTAAAAATAAATAAATAATGGCAATTTCAGTGAAAATCCACTCTTCCATTCTTTCCAGATCGAATTGGAAGGGCAGGTATATTTTGCAGGTTGCAGGTTGCAGGTTGAGACTACTTTTAACATTACACACGCGGTTAGGAAGAGAATGGCGTCACGGTTAGCCCCGGTTAGCTTAAATTAGCCCAACTGAAGGTTAGCCTAATTCTAACTGAAGGTTAGCCTAGTTGGTTAGCCTAATTGTTGGGGTTTGGGTTAGCAGTTGACCTGCAACCTGCAACCTGCAAAATATCCCTGCCGGAATTGGAACTTTTGAATGTTGGTTTTTGTGGAGGGAGGAAAATCGTAGTATCCGGCAAAAAACCCTTGGCCAAGATATGGTGTCGGGTCCGAGATTCGAACCCGGGTCGCATTGGTGGGAGGCGAGTGCTCTCACCACTGCTGTGCCATCCCTGCTCCCCATAATTCCTTTAACACGGTCATGCTGATTGCATTCATTTGGCTTGTCAGACCCACAAGAAACAAATTAAGTCTACAATGTATACTCTATTAATTTCTATCACTAGGAAAGGCGTATGATTTATGTTCCAGTGAAAATGTTCCATGCATTTATTTGTTCCTGGTCTTTAACAACACACTATCATGTTTTTAAATTTTTATTTTCAAATTACAGTCAAGGCTCTCATAAGCGACCACCTCAGGAATTCGAAAATGTGGTCGTAACTTGAGGTGTAGCACAACAAGTGGTCGCTTACGAGAGCTTAAAACAAAGAAAAAGACAGTTGGTACAGTTGGTACATAAGTTCCTAAAAGTGGTTGTAACTACATGTAGAGCTTGGTCGCTTATGCAAGTGGTTGCAACGAGACCTTTGACTGTATTTATCATAAATTATGCCACATTTTGATTGGGAGGCATTGTGAGCTTTGCGTTGCTTCATGGTTAACCCAATGCTGACAGATTATTATTATTTTTTTAATTTATCAAGTTTATAAATTTGGTGGTATTCACTTATGGTTTCAAATTTTGCCCTGTGACTTTATAACATATGTATCACTGGTGATGCCAAAGCCAGTTTAATGCCAAATACCTCACCAAAGTGGCAAAAATAGGCAAGCAGGTGGTGGTGCAGTCTCGCCATTTTTTGTTCCAGGGAACTTTATGTATAATTTTCTCTCCAAAATCAAAATAGTACTCACAGCAATCACATGTACATGTAGTGCAAAAACATAATTAAAAAATTGAATTACAGCTTTCCCACACTCCAAGCAATTCTGTATGCTAGCTAAAGTTATGCATCTCCAAAGGAATTAATAAACAGACTGCTGTTATCTCTGTGCAGTTCACATACATGTATCAGCCACCCAATTAGCCTGTCGGAGCCTGATCTCAGGCTACCACCCAATGAAATGGAGATGCAAAACAAATTCAGCAAAAATAATAATGGCACCTTTCTCTCTCCTTACTAATACTGATATGAACAAAATTACCTTTAGCATGTTTCAGCCACTTGTAAAATTAATATACTACAACATCTACAACATATTTGAAATCAATACTGATTAAAACTGTAATATTATTTGTTCCAGGTCCTTCAATCGACAAAGAAACTGCGACAGGAGTAAATAAACAAGCTTTCCCTGAGATGCACATAGTTAATGTTAAAATTCTTAATCCTATTTGTACTGGTTGGGATACAAGGTCAAGTTGTGTTAAAAATAAATTGAATTTTATTTTAATGGCTATGTTCTGTTACTTTTATTTGTGACACCTTGATGTATTGGAGTAGCTTGGTGGCCACTTGAGTTAATGCTGGCTGTCTTAAGGTCTCTTAAGCCCCAGCTAAACAATCAATCATTGCTTCTCAAAAAAAAAATTGAATGAAAATGTTCTAACTTGAAAATTTAGCTGGTCCGTCCAAGGGCCTTTGTTTATACCAGCAAAAAAATGGTTTACTAGCCAACACAATGATTTACACAAACTTGCCTTTTCTGCTAGTTGGTTAAGGCTTTCATATTTTACTAGCGCGACTCGGCTCGCTTCGCTCGCAAATTTTCTTCAGGAGCCTGATCTCAAGCTGATATTTTACCTGAAAAAGGATTATCTGCAGGGCATCGAAATTGGCCAGACAATAATACATGTACATGTATACTGTACAACAGGGAGAGATGTTTAATTTGATTTGCCATGAAAATTAAACATAGCTAAATTATTACAGATTTGATGATAATGCTTGCACACACATTTGCTATTCGAAAAATTACACCAATAACCTATGAGATTGGTTTCCAACTGAATAGCTACCCGTAAATATATCTAATGCATGGAAGTACTTTGAAAAGACTGAGGGCACTTGGCATTCAAATCTGGCAGTAAATTACAGATGAGTGGGACTCTCGAAGTCTGTCATGCCCTCTGAGCCTTCAGGTTTATTTACTTCGCTTTCAAGGAGAACCTACTATAGCTGCAAAGCCCAAATCAAGCCAAAAGTACAGTAAGAACAAGCAGGCCGGTGGCAGGGCATTCGTTTCACTCCTGTTTCACTCGGCCGCAAGAGCACCGCGCGAGAGTTTGATCTTCAACAAATTCGCGCGATTCAACCTGCGTGCGTAAAAGCTGATTAAATGTTCGTTGAATTTCTGTAATAACACCAGAAATAAATGGTATCTTCGACTGTTTGAGTGAATTTTAGATCACTCAACGATCGCCGCATTACAACATGGCCGCGACGAGAAAATATATCCAAGACTTTACTAGTGCCCAGTTTCTCGCGGTCAAATTTGCTTTGTTTTGGTTTTGTCTCAGCCAATCACATCACAGGAAAACAGGTCTCCAGAACTGGTATGGCCCGAACTGGTGAACAATAACGACAATAGAGTGTTTTTGTCTCGGAACTATCGGTCTGATAGTTGCCCTTGGAAATTTATGTTCTAAAAAACTAGCATATAAGCCCTCGAACTTCGTTCTCGGGCTAATATTTGTTTTTTAGAACATAAAATTTCCGCGGGCAACTATCAGCCGATAGTTCCTCGACAGAAACACTCTATTGTTATAATAGCGTAGTTTGTTTTTTCAACACTTATCCACTGGATATAGTGATTTATCCGGTGGATAGCGTTTTCCATGCTTTGAACAACCGTACCCTGAAACTCGATGTTTCCATGGCAACATTTTGACAAGTATACACGTTTATCCGGTTTCTATTTCATATTTCTTGCAGTAGATCTACGCTTTTATTCTAGCTTAGCATTCTTCGATTAATTTTAATTAATTTTAAGTCAATTAAGGCGATTTTCTGACATCTCGGAGATATAATGAAATTCAAGATGGCGGATCCACCATGGCGGATTTTTAGTAATTATGGTTGCCATGATAACAAATGCACTTGCAGTAGCATTTCTTTTCGTTAACGACTAAAAAGAGCCCGGTCTATATTCTGCGCCTTTGACTTATTAGGCATTTTTCTCGGTATGTATTTACAATAGTATTTAATATCTCTCTCCAGGAAAATATCAAGATGAGGAAAGCTGGAAATCGACAAAAACTACTCAGGAGAGAAGAACAACTCCAGGATGATTTCAGGATGACATTTTGCAAATGAGGTTGGTTGATTTTCGGCAGTTAAATCTACCTAAGTTGTAGCTGTCAGGTCACGCCCAGGTCGTTTGAAATCCGATTCATGCTCATCCAGGTTTCAGTGAAAGTTGACCAAGGTTCATTGGTTTTCACTGCTAAGTGATAGATTAACCAAAGTGAAGTAAAAAACTGGTAATAAAAGCCAAAAGTAATTTATGGAAAGAATATTTGGCAGTAACTAAAAAACGGAATTCAAATGACCGGTATAACAGCAGACAAATATAAATTTTCAGAAACAAAACTACATTTTTAAGTTTTGAAGACATATTTTTCACTGATCGTCAGTTACAACAAATTTGATAATTATTTGAATTACTGATGACAACAATATGTAAATATAGGAATACATAATTTTTGGAAGTAGAGAAAGAAAAAAGGCGCTAAAGTTGTTAAAGAGAAAGTGTTAGATTGACATGGTGTAGTTGTTGATTAAGATTAAGTTTTTCCCAGTTTATGCTGATTATATACATGATTTCCCTAAGTTTGACTAGAAATTTCGTGGCAGTGACTGATACAAGGTTTCGAAACAATCTGTAGAACAAAAGTATCGACAGGACTCTGAATTCTGAAGATGTTAATTAAAAACACGAGAAGACGTATCCGAAGATAGATCAGTACAATATTCTCATAACTTCATGTGTGACGTTGACCGCAAACCGATCGAAATTCCAACTCGTTTCACGATCAGATCAACATTCCGGCCGTAAGGTTTTTTTTCACAGTGGATTTCAAATTTGTAAAGGAATGCAATAATTTTGACAAGCAAAATAAGATGAATTTTGACACAATAGGAGTGTTCACCACTGTTTACAAACATTACGTCAAATTTGTTTTGTCATTCAAAATGACTCTTTGTTTCAACAGCCAATAGTTCTCTGGTTGGCATATTAATAACAATAGGTGACGTAACGAGAAACATCGCTATGATCAAAAGTAGCGTGCGTGTTTTTCGCTGACGTAATCCTCAGAAATTCAAATTTGAAATACACAACATCTATATCAATTATTTTTTTCTAAAAGTTTTAATTTACATCTTACAGAAGGCAAAAACGAGCCGGAGATTTTTGAATTTGAAAGATTTTTTGTTCACAGGGCATTTGAAATTTGTAAAGGAACACAATAATTATGCAAAGCTCTAGCCTCCACATGCAAATTAAAATGCAAATTCGATAGCGTCGAAGATAGCAATGAAGTCTTTGATAGTGCGACTTCGTGTTTAAAACAGCAGCACTAGCGGCATTATTAGTTCCGTATTTGCTAGTTTTTCATGTATTTAGTTAATGATTGATAGTTGCCATATAATTGCGGGTTGCTTGATTTTAGTTGTTTTATTTGTTATTCACGCACTAGATTCGCCTCTAATGTCTGACTTTAGCAGCTGGATTATTTAATACAGTGTTTATGCATCGTATAATATATATTATAATATACTAACCATGGGATAATGCATTTTCAAGCAATTTGATTGGTTCCCTAAATTATTTTCTTGCAGTTTGCTGAAGGCTTTTGATGCGCACAAGCTTCTTCCCAGAATCAACAGCCATTCAACTAATAGTCAGGGAGCTGGAAATCAAAAAAGCCTCTAATTAACGAGTTCGTTCAACCCACTCCACAGTAAAGGTTTGACAATGGATTCTGACAGATTGAACCCTCCTGATTAACGCTAGACACGTTGTAGAGTCGGATTGTGGTATCAGTTTTGAGTTAAGGGTATGGTTTTGTAAGCTACTGGAAGTGCAGCATGAAAACGAGGCTGGACACAAATTTTGAAAATGTAGCTCTAAACCTGATCAAAATAAGTGAGAAACGCTAAAATATCAGAGAAAATCAAAGAATAGCCATTATCAATAATTAGTTTGGCTTTATAATTAACTGATCTGAGTTTTTTGTTGTTAAAACAAATTAAAAAATACTGCTTCAGTTGTTCGTTTAGAAAAACCAGTTACTCTTGATAGTTTCTCAAAATATTTCGGTAACAGTGCTATATATACTTGATATTTATTGACTTAGGAGACTCAGTTCACCTTTCAGATAATCTCTGTTCGGATTTTGGCAATTTTATTGTATTTTTGTCGGGTTTTTGCCGTGATTTACAAGATCAGCCTCGTTTCCATGCAAAGCTGAGATTCAAAATGGCGGACGGTTAGGCGGTTCGTAAGCTACTTATTTCGTGAAAACTTCGGTAGGTAAGTGCTGAAATAATGTCTGTATAGATCACATAAAGCTTTTACAAACTGCAGAAAAGTTCAAGCTTTAAAAAAAAACATTTATGGCGTGTTTTAAGAGAAAACAACAATCGTGCTTATGACACTGAGTTTGAGCTGCCGTGAGTTTCGTGAAAAGATTCATTCAGATCAAACAAGCAAGTGTTGTATGCTCCCATTTTTAGTTTATTGCAGTCCTACCAGAATGAATTAGACCTTAGGACTTTTTTGAAAGAGATTTCTGGCTTGAGTCTCTCTGATAGAACTGTAAGTATATCGACCACGCGGTAGATAAGACAAAACTTTTTCTGGATTACTTTGTGGGGCATAACATGAGTAATGAGATACTGCAATATTTACATTGTACTTTAGCCAGTGAGTAGTAATAATTACCAGCGTTTCGGCTCAATGATGTTCATTACTTAGTCTAGATCTCGGTTGTTTACATGTAAGGTAAAATAAAAACAAAACGGCCACACACACACAGGATAATACATAAAAGTTGTTCTGCATTTCAGCCATTATGGCAGATGAAGAAAGTGGGAGTGATGATAGTGAGCTGCATGAACTTCAAGTGCCTCTTCCGCCTTTGCCAAAGAAACGACGAACAACAACGTTTGCAAAGTGTATCATCTGTCAGTCAGACTCAAAAGATAAACTTAGAAAAGGCCAAGAATCCTCTGTTGCTAACTTTATATCTAAACTAAAAATTCGACAAGATAATGTTTATCAAAGACTTTCTCCTGATTTGGATTTGTTATATGAAAACGAAGTTCTTTGGCATGCCTCCTGCTATGCGACGTACACGAGTGTTCAAAACATCAAATATGCTTCAAATAAAGCATCAACCGTGGTGGAGGCAGATACCGAAGAGGAATCAACCGAACCTTCTCCTAGGGTATCTCGATCTAGCGTTGCCCCTCATGATTGGTCAAAATGCCTGTTTTGTGAAAAACGAACATACAAGAAAGAAAAGGCAATGCAAAACGTGTCCACGTTTGAAGCAGCTAATACCATAAGGCAGTGTGCAGAAGCTAAAGGCGACCAAAACATGCTTCATGTGCTGCTTGGTGTCAATAACGACTTAGTTGCAGCAGAAGCTAGATACCAAAAAACATGCTTTGCATCTTACGTGAGCAAATCTAACTTGAAATTTAGCGCTTTTAAAGAAGAATCAGGGAAAGAATCGGCATATGACAAAGCATTTCTTGAAATGGCTTCTGAAATCAGAAAAGGACTAGAATCTGGCAAAGCTTATGATATGTCTCTTTTGCTGAAGAAATATACTGAGTTGCTAGAAAAAAGGGGAATTGATGGTCAACATTACACCAAGCAGAAATTGAAGCTTCGCATGAAAAGCCATTTTGGCGAAGCTATAGTGTTTCATCAGCCTTATCAGAAGACTAGTCCAGAGCTTGTTTACCGTCGAGTTCTATTTCTTTACAAGATGTTATCAACGCTTCTGCAATTCACAACAGTAAACAATCGCCAGCCCCACAAGCAGGAAACGGAAACCAATCCCCACAAAATTCTTCTCCGACACTTTTGCTTTACAGAGCAGCAAAGTTGCTAAAAGATCAAATAAGGCAGTGTAAAGGCATATCCATATACCCAGCCAGTGTCAACGACATCGAATTGGCAACAGCCAAAAACATAGTGCCTAGAGATCTATACTTGTTTCTTCGCTGGATGATCACAAATGATGATGTGGAGGTGGACTTTGAATCAAGTTGCAGAAATGATGCTGATGAGAGAAAGATCGTTTGTCTGGCCCAGGATGCAATTCACTGTTCGTCGCATGGTCGGGTTAAGCTCCCGAAACATGTGGGTCTAGCCATGTCTGTGCGTCATATGACCGGATCTAAACAGCTAGTATCTATTCTGAATCGTATGGGTCACTGCTCTTCCTACGATGAGATAGAGAGTGTGGATACCGGTCTAGCGAAGGAGATCTTGGCAAAATCGCAGCAGAGTGGTACTGTTATACCATCTAACATATTTCCAGGTTCGTTCATCCAGTTCGCTGCCGATAACAATGACCTCAATGAGGAAACTTTAGATGGGAAGAGAACAACCCACGCAACAACTCTGGTCGTGTATCAGAAAAAAGCCGTTCGGGCCGATGCCTCCTTCAGTAGCGCATGCTGACCATTCAGGCAAAGAGAGATCTCTTGAGAGAACCAATGTCTATGAAGAAATATTGGAGTGTTCTGCCCAGGGCAAGCGACCAGCTGTTATAGATTTCCTCGGTAAGTTGGAGCCAGGAGCTGAGGTCTTTACCACAACAGATGAATACAAGTCATCATACACAACGGATCTGACATGGGCAGTGGCACGACTTTCCCCAATGAAGTTGTTTACTGAAGAAGACCCCACGCGAGGTGAGGATGATGAAACGATCCAGCAGACCATACCAAGCTGGAGTGGGTATAACTCCTTGGTATTTCCAAATACCACACTACCGACTGTGATCGGATACTGTCCAATGATAAATGGCTCTTCCACAGAGTTCAGTACAGTTTATACAGTCATGAAGACAGCCATTCAACTAAAAGACAAGTTTAATCAGGAACAAGACAAGAAAAAGAGCAGACTTAATCAGAGGTAGAAACAAACTTAACGAATTTCTTCAAGATTTCTAAGAAAGGATCGTCGCTGAAGTTTATTTTTGAAGACCACTCCATGCTAAGTTCAGACACATTTCGCTAATCAAGCACAGTATTTAGAACCATTTCTAGTTGTTTATGAAAATAGAATTCATTGCTGGAATTAAGCCAACTTTTTAGCCACTGTTATGTCAAATTTTTTCGTTATAGTTATTTCCTTGTTAACATCGGTTTAAACCGTTTCAATTTTCCCGCCAAAAGACTTAGAAAAATGCGGGCGCTTAAAATACGCATGCGCCAACTTTTTTAAAAATAATTGCTTCTTTATAACATCTGTTTGAAATTTATAATTTTCCCGCCAAAAGTCTTAGAAAAATACGGCGCCCAAAATACGCATGCGCCAATTTTTTTTGGTTAATATTTTGGTATATTTTTATCAAATTAAACTGTAATATAGTCAATAAAGTTTATTTCCAGTGTGTATCTCATATTTTATTTCTATTGTTGTAATTAATAAAGTCAATAAAATACACAAAGTAATTAATAGTTCTTTGTAATCTTTATTACCTTTAATAAAATATTTCAATAAATAATACAAACAACAACATTCAAGTGTCTCAATTAATTTTTATTGTCTTCAAATATTCTTTAATTAGTTAATTGAATTCGATTTAATTAATAAAAAAGGTGTCCAGAAAAATTATTTCTATATATACTAAGTCTTTTGGCGGGAAAATTTAAAAAAAATTTGCACAGCGTTTCCCCTGGCAACATTCTTGACAAAGAATTCAAAATGGCTTTCCTTAAAATTTTCCGCCACAAAAATATCAACAAACACTTCGTGCAAGAAATTGAAAAAATTCCGTCTTAACTTTTAATAGCCGAGAAATATCAATATTTTCAACTCGCGTATTTTTCAAGTCCGATTCTTCCTCCCGCGAAACAATTTAGAATTTCAAACTTCTTGCACGAGATGTTGTATCCACAGTACTTTAAAAGACCTTATTCAGCCGTAATTGTTTTGTAACACAGGACAAATTATTCACGAAAGAGTTGGAAAATATTTCCGATCAAGTTGAACTAACACTAGACTTAAAAGATTGTTGGAGCATTCGACTGTTTTTTAAGCCCTCGAGACAATTGCTTGGCTCCATGTTCTTTATTTATTCTTGTGCTAATATTTTTCGCCGAGTTCAAATTTATTTCAGATATAAATTCAATAATCCGCAACTCAGATCAACGTATTTCAATTTTATTTCTCACTGTATTTCCTATTACTGCTTTGTCCTGTGTTACATCGAGTGCCGGCAGATAAAGGTCTCAGTTTCCATTTATCAAGTAAATAGATATTTAAAGACCCAATAATGCCTGGTCCAAGAAACAGAATCTTCAGCGTTGTTTACGAGTTTAGTCCACACCCTCAACACGAATTATTGCATATTAAAACATAGACAGGAAATGATTTATTCATCCCTCAACCTCGATGTGATTTCTTTTTGATTTCTTTTGTTTTATTCCCCTAAGCCTCGGAGCCAAGTTAGAATTTTAATATATCGAAATTGGTCTATTCAAAATCACGAGGATAAGCAAGACAATTTTAATTTTAAGCAAAACGTTTTTCTCTAAATCATAAAGTTAGCAAGAAAACGATTCAATTGTGGTCTTGACTACGCCAAAATAGAAAAAAAAAAAAAAAAAAAAGAGGCTAAAACTGTAAAGATTTTTTGCAGAAAAACCGAAAATCTCATCAACTGAAAAAAAAACCCCATCAAATTTGGTAAAATACCTTGTCAAAACATACAGTTGTGCTTTTGATTTTGTGGTCTGTATAACTGTAAATACCAACTTTATCGCGACTATCTCTGTCCATTGAACCAGGCACCAGGGTTTTATATACTATAACTAAGCTCCCAAAACGACAAAGAGAACACAGGCATATACGTTTTCCGTAGATCTTGAATCCTCCGAATATAAAAAAAAAAAACAAGAGAAAAAAACTGTCCTCGTTGCTTTTTGTTATTAAAAGTATGATATCCAATTATTTCAATGAAGGAAGCTGTATTCTGCATAAAGAAAGCCAGTGTTCTCTTGTCGTCTGTAAATATAGCGAAAGTGATGCAAGGTACTGATCGTTGTGCATACATGAAATAGACCATGAACGATCAACGCGACAGAATCGAAAACTCGCATTTCCTTTTTATAGCAACGTTAAAAATACTGCCAAATTACAGCAAAACAATCACGAATTTGTTCTGAGATAAAATAAATCAAATAATTTAAACGCCGGCATTTATTAAACGATGGCATGCTCGAGGCTTTTTTGTATTAAATGTATCAGGTCTGCAAAATAATCAGTACCCTTTAAAAATGGTGGCTGATATTAAACTACTTTAAAGTATTTTGAAGAATTTTTCCAGCTCTTGATGTTTTTGTCATATCCAGACAATTAATAAATCCAATCTGACAAAATCCATAGCGAAGATTCCCTAGTTGTACATTGTGACAGTTTCCTCCAATTCTTGATGTTTTTAACATATCCAGAATTGGATTATTGAAACAATCTACTCCAGACAATTAAAATGGACTGGATCAGATTATTAAAATAATCCAATCTGACAAAACCAGAGGAAGTTACCTTGCTACCAATTGTGACATTGCCTCCAGTTCATATATGAAGACAATTGGCAAATCCGATCTTACAAAGCCTATAGAGTTAACTCTATAGGGAAGTCCCTTAACAAAATTTTTACATTTCCTAATAACCACCATTTTTACTACTAACAATTATTTAACAATTTCAAAGTTCTTATCTTTGTAGTATTTCCTCCCGATTCAGTGATTCCAGTTTGTTCTGTTCTTCATTTCCATTTCCTCCTCGTCAAGTCTTCCTGAAAATAGAAATCATCAATGAAATGATCAATAAAGGCTCAAATGTTTAATACTATGGAGTTAAAGCTTAAGAAACTTAAGGCTGCCGCACACTTGAGGAAAGTGCTCAGCAAATTCCTCGCGAGGCAGTTAGCTCAGCTATTTCCTCTCGTGTGCGCTGGAGTTATCAAACACGACAGATATTTTTCTCACTGCCTCGCGAGGCGTAAAACTCACGAAAACTCCAGCGCACACGAGAGGAAATAGCTGAGCTAACTGCCTCGCGAGGAATTTGCTGAGCACTTTCCTCAAGTGTGTGGTTAGTAAGCTAGCCTGTCGTACTGGGCGGGTGTTTGACGCGCGAGTGGCTTAACGCGCGGTGGGTCGACAATAAAACTCGCAAGCCCATACAAGTTGAAATTTTAATATAATAATTTCCAAAGCTAAAGTTCGAATTACTAACTGAAAGGAAGTTAATACTTGGCACAGCGCGAATTCAGTTGCGAAATCACTACAAGTACGTAAGCCTAGCTCTTACTACTACTAGTAACATGCCTTGTTGGCTCGGAACAAGTAAAACGCTTGTTACCGAAAGACCCGACAGACTACTAAATTTTTCAAGTGTTTTTAACAAATGTATAAAGCTAGAATCTTTATTTATCCCTGGCTACATTGAAAACGAAAGAAACTATACTGCTTTGCTGTAGATTTCGAGTTGAAGTGACGCTCAATACGAATCGGCTATTGTAGCAAGCGCACGTGTTAACTCATACTTCTGTGCTTTCTGAACAAAATTAAAATAATATGTTTCCAAAAACAATGCCTACCTTCGGTTGTAATCGGTTGTAATAGCGTAGACGTCTTTCCTTGCTTCACGTTTCTCATCTTCTTCCTTCGAGATTACAGCCTGGCACACGCACCAACTATAACAGCGTCGTTTGTGGAAGATTCTACAGTTTGTCATGAATATGGATTAAAAACTCAAGCCAATCGTTGTCAAATACATAAAACATTTCGCACGATTTTTTGCATGCACGCATCTTTATCCAGCGAATCACGAACCGTGAAAAAAGAAAGTGCGAACCTACGACGTCTTCTTTATAATTATTTAGTTCTGTTGTTTTCGTGTTTGCAAATATTACACATGTGAAATGAAAAAAAAATAGCCGAATGTTTGGGTAAAAAATGTTTCTGACAGGAGAAAGAAAAATATTTTCCAAGAAGAAATTCGATGTTGATCATTTTATAAAAGGATTAAGCAAACCAGCTTTTGGATGCATTCTTGGGAATTCAAAGGACATTGACATTCTCGACCCCAGAGCCTTCGCGTTTTTTGACTTTTTTGTTTGCGCAAGACGCGAAGGCTCTGGAGAACTCTACGCAAGCGTAGCCAAAATCTGGCTATGTTGACTTGATAGCGCATGCCCTACAATCCAAATCCAAAATGGTGGCTCTATTGTTGTTGTGGCGGGTCTCTCGGGATATGCACGAGAGCACGCAAGAACGCTTACCGTAGTTTAATTAATTCAAATGATCGATAGTTTCTTTGAATGCATGCTGTAGTTTTCCATGAAGGACACTCGCGTCCGTCGTTTATCATTAGCCATTTTATGTGTAACTAAGGGGTAAGTTCACTTTCATTTTGCTGTCCGTTGTAAAGACTGATTCTAGGACTGCCGTGACTGTAATTATTTTGACGAAAACTCAATTGTAAGCCGTCAAGTGGGCGCATTTGAAACCGTCCAAATCCCGATAAATAAAACAATTTATTTTTTTAGAAGTTCATCCAAACAATTATATGCGATCATATACGTTGGATAGGCCAGAATTGCAGCAACGGCAAATATTTTCGTTCGTATTACACGGGTTTTTCGGGGTTTCGCTCAAGGTTGTGTAGTTCATGAAACTTTTCTTTTCAGCGCCATTCTCGACCCCAGCCGCAGGAAAACTCCCGCCGCAAGTTCAATTTAACGCGCGTACCAGATTGACCAATCGGAACAGTTTTTATTGTTTAAACCGAACGCCAATCACAACAGGCTCTCTCGCAGGGTTCCCCAGAGCTCTTCTCGCCGTCAGTCATGCGCAAAAGAGAAGAGCTCTGGGGTCGAAAATGAGGACATTGATGGAACATTGGTGCGGACATTGCGCGGAATGAGTGTTACGCGCGCAATAGGATCGGAGTGTTCACTGTTTACAAACATTACGTCCAATTTGTTTTGTTATTCAAATTTGCCAAACAAAAGAACTCTTTGGTTCAACAGCCAATAGTTCTCTGGTTGGCACATTAATAACAATAGCTGACGTAACGAGAAATATCGCTATAATACACCGCGTTCCAATCTCGTTCCCAGAGTCCTCGTTACCCTTGTCCAGCGGTGGAGATAGAGTGATCCACCTGACTTGCGCAGTAAGACCGGAAGTCCAAGAATCTTGGCGTCCGTTAGTTGAAACATGGGGTCGAACACATGCGCAATGGAGCCGGAAGTCCAAGAATCCTGTTATGGCGGAACGCTTCCTCCCAGAGGTCCTTGTTGGCCGCTCCACCGCTGGAGAAGGGTAACGAGGACTCTGGGAACGAGATTGTATAATACACCGCGTTCCCGTCCCTAAAATTGTTGTGCGCAATAGTGTATTTCTCGTTACAAATTTGACGTAATGTTTGTAAACAGTGAACACTCCTATATAGTCTATATCGCGCGCAATGTTGGAGAAGTAGAATAGGCCTTATTCACGATAGCCGCCATGATGGTTTTCATATTATAATTAAACTTAAAATAGCGGTCAAGTATCTGACACTCAAATATAATTTTGGAACATATATTGAAATATAAAGGCAAGCCGATTTCTCGAAAATTCTGACAGACCCCATGGCTAATTTCCATTGTAATTCCAAAACCATCATGGTCGCACAGGGAGGTTCTACTGTACAAAAATATGAAGTAGCCATTATGTACGCGTCACAGACATTTTGTTTTACTGTAAAGCTGTTGAAGCGTCTAAAATATATAAACTGTTTAATTAATTATTATTATGCCTAAATTTTAAAATAAATGTTCAAAGCTTCTTTATGGAGATACATTTGAACCTCCGCTAACGGACACCTCCCGTAAGCGGGCACCAAACTACTGTCCGGGAGATTTCTCTACTAAAACTGCATTTATAAGCTCCTGTAAGAGAACACACATTAATAAAGTTCTTACTTACTTACTTATTTACACCTCCCATTAGCGGAAGCAGACAAGGTCCGGATCAATGGCCAAATATTAATAAGAGGTCTCCTGAAACATAACAAAATTAACATTATACTGTAGTTGTTCATAAGCCTGGTTTACACGTACAACGCAAGCATAAGCATAAGCATACGAAACGTACGTGTAAACCGGAGCGACGTAAGCGCAAGCACAAGAAATGGAAAATCTTTCCTTTTTCTTGCGCTTGCGCTCATGATGCTTGTGCGTCGCTCGTGTAAACCGGGATAAGGCTAGTCCAGTCCTTGAACTCTCTCTTTACCCCGCCCTATATAGGGTCTGAACCCAGCGGTTCCAGTCCCTGTGGGCGGGGGTAAGAGAGAGTTCAGGGACTGGACTGAGATAACACAAGCATAAGCACAAGAAAGCGCGCGCGCGCGATCCGCCATATTGGACGATGCAATGTTGATCCAGCGCCTGCGTATGTCACCTTGTGCTTATCGCACGTGTGAACACGTTTGTGCTTATGCTTGCGTCGTACGCGTAAACTAGCAATATACAACATACTCAGCATTGATCAGTTTCCCGTGATAGTCAATGTTCCTGAATTGCCCGCTATGGAGGTTCGACTGTAATATAAATTTATCTTACCAGTCTTACCAGTTTAATACTCTCGTTGGATGTTCTTTTCACAAGATCTACCCAGATTCCCTTTCAAAAATCCAATCTCTCGCCATCGTTACGATATCTTTTCTACTGCTGTTAGCATGATCACAACGCAAAGGCCTGGGCCTGGGCCTGGAAAATACACTGTAGTAATAGAGAGACCGCTGTTGACAACTTCTGTGGACTGTGGGCCACTAATTGTTTAATAGAGAGACCGCTGTTGACAAGTTGTGTGGGCACTAAATGTTTAAGAGAGGCTGTCACTAACAATCAGACATATCGCGGCAAGGGTGGAAAATTCGATTTCTCTCTTATTTTAACGTTTGATAGGCTAGGGTATAACAAAAATCACTGGATACTTCTTTTGGCAAAATATCCTTTTATTTGAAAGAAAAGTGCAAATAACCAAATTCCGTTGAAAATCACCATTTGAGGCGTCAAATTATTGCACGAGTTTGTTACCCTCGCAAGCAAAAACGAATGATTCTACGTTCTTTAAAACACTGAAAACGTTTTGTGCAATGTCTAAATATTTGCCACAACGATTTTGGGAAATATTCCGTTGTTCTTTCCATACAAAATAATTTAATTACGAAGGCATATATTTCACTCACGGTAAAAGTACCTCGTGAATAAAATATATTTTCACCATGTGCTAAACCTTCAAATGGATTAAGCTTCTGGCGGTTGAATTACAAAAGGGTGGCCTCGAGATTGCTGCAAAAATTTATTTGGGGTAACGGTTGAGAGCGGCGCGAGATCTTTTCAAAGTCCGTTGAAAATCCGGTTATTTGACCTTTAGCGGTCAAGCTTGTGCGGGTCACGCATATAATTTCGTCCGCCGTGTCACATGTTTTAACCCATATGAGATTGAAATAACCACATATCAAAACATTGCGAAATATTCTTACCTTATTTGCTGTAGAAGACAGTTCCACTGTTCATTTTAGTGTGATTATCTTGTCGTTCGTCGTATATTAGTTCTGTTTATAACGTCCGATGAACACCGCCAACTGTCAACATTCGAAAACAGTCGAACGCAACACCAATCTTTGTAAACATTCGACACATTTCATCATCACAGCATCTTGTTCAACGGTTTAGTCATTTGTTGAATGTTCCTCGGTTTTTAGTGCACTAAAACTAAAAGATAAGATCACACTGGAAAGGATAGGACCACAAACATGTCGGCGCTTTTGCAGCTGTTTATAGCTGGGTCGTCACGCAACGCTATTTTCATCGGCATTTCAGGGGGTGGGGGAGGGGCGAGGGCGGCGGCAGGGCGAAAATAGCCTGCGTCGCAGACGGACTTGACCTCCGGTAATGTCCGTCTGCGAATTAGTGCACAAATCCTTGTTCTAGACCCCCAACGACGTAACGAAATACCGGAAGGGCCTTTCGAAATCCCCTTTATTCTGATTGGCTATGGTAAAAGGCGTGACAGGCCTGTTCGAAGTTCGTGACATTTGCCGTTCTCTATTGAATTCGGTCTTCTGACCTACTTTGAATTGCCCTTCAAGAGTGTTTCTAACGGGCAAGATATGTTGTATTATGAGGAGGATTTTGAAGTAGAATAGCTATAGAGCCATCGACTGTGTTCACTCTAGCAAATTTTAAGAGGTCACGTTTGGTCTCCTGTCGAGCAAACAGATATTTACAACGCGTTAGTTTAGACTGAACAAACACTCGGCAAACCGAACAAGGTAGTTCCCATTTAAAACCTGCTGAATAGTTTCTGGGTCTTCCAAGTCCATGATAGCATGCAATCGCCAGTATACCCATATTGTTGAAATATTTAAACTTGGTCCTCCATCAGCGATCGTAAAGGTGAAATCACAACAATAACACTCGATCATATATCAGCGACTGCGACAATCGGGAGACACTGAAAGATCAACGACTTTCCAAAACATGTGGGTAAATTGATAAACACGTTTTTCCCCTGGAAGAAAGATTTGATCGCTTCTCGTTGTTCTGGGAGTAGCTCCGTTAATTCAAACTGAGCTTTCTCTAACCGCTTCGAAAGCTGCACTCCATTATATCTTCAGTTATTTTTTTAATACTGTACTATTTTTAGGCTCGCTTTCCGCTAGCTTCCGGTCCTAGCTCGCGTGAAATTCCCTTGGCCAATCACAACCAAATCATAGCTAATTGAACAATAGCTTTATGTAAAGGCCAATCACAGACAAGTACTCAGATCCTGGTACGTCGTTGGGGGTCTAGAACAAGGATTTGTGCACTAATTCGCAGACGGACATTACCGGAGGTCAAGTCCGTCTGCGACGCAGGCTAGGCGAAAAAGGCTGATAACACTTTCAACTGAAATACCAGGAGCCCATTACCAGGAGCCGCTCTGCTGACAATACACATGATTATGATCCAACTTCAGTAGTACGTTTTAGCACTGTCATGCTACTTTGCTGCAATTTTCTTCTGTTCTGGACGGATGGAGGGGTCTTATAACAGGATACCGTGTGGCACCAGGAGCCATAATCAGGGACCTGGCTCCAGCTCCTGGTGGCACTAAATTTTTGCGGATTCTAATTTTTTCTATTTTATTTCGGATCCGCCCAAAAAGGTTGTCCCAAAAACTTTTGTCAACTGGTGCCGCGTTCTTATCGCTGCTTCGACCATTATTGTCTCTGGCTTTCAGTCAGTCAAGTTCTTCATGTACTGGATGATTTCAACGCCCAACCCATTTGTAACACTGAACAAGCAGGAATCTACAGAAACGCCTGGCCTGATGTGTTCCAGAATCTTCTACAAGATTTTCAACAATGGCAACACCTTGTTCTAACTTTGTAGCAATAGACTGGGACAAATTCTTAGAAAGGCTGCTATTTAAAATTCTGTTGGGAAACTTGAGGAAAAGTTGGTAAATACACTTTTTGCCAACGAGAGAGCCGAGCGAAAACGCGAGTCTCTCGAGGCGGCAGGTATAACGCCGTGCGTAGTTTGAAGATCTTAGCAGAAAAAATCTCATTAGCCTATGAATAGGCTCCGCGGTGGGGATGGGGTGAAAGGAAAACTGCGAGCGAAAGCGAGCCCCGAGTGAAAGCGAGCCCCGAGTGAAAGCGAGCCCCGAGCGTGAGCGAGCCCCGAGCGTGAGTGAGCCCCGAGCGAAAGCGAGCCCCGAGCGTGAGTGAGCCCCGAGCGAGCCGCAGCTAATTCATAGGCTAAAATCTCATATCCAACTATGAAATGTGCCGTAAGTGATTTTCGGTATGTAAGTGAGATTTTTTTGACCATATATGGTTGTGGTTAATTTTTAATTGTGACGTCATACGCCTTCAACTTCAGACATACCGAATCTTCGCAGACTGACCTATGACAGGAGCATATCACTCCGGAGGAGTGCTGATTAATGACAACAGCATAGTTACACCTTTGGCTATTTTTAGAATCCGTCTCCCGCGATAAGATTTCCGTGTATGTCCGCGGACGATAGTGAGAATTCGTAGTAACGACATTCCGCCGTTCTAGTTCTTATTCCAACCTCGGCCTT
>MU826379.1:784301-842521 GCA_029204205.1 Desmophyllum pertusum
AAATTAACAGAAGCCGGTTTTTTTAAACAGTGGGCCCCCCATAACCTTTTTTATTTTATTTTTCTCATCTCAATCTAAACATCACCCAAGGAAATTCTGCGAAAAAATTTTGCCATTTGCAGAAAACGCGAATTGTTTATGAATGTTATAAAACTTTCAAATTTGACGCCATTTTGGATCACCATTTGCTTTAGTCTCCCCTGGGTCATTCTCGGTTCACAAGGATCTGTGACGTAGATTAAGGAACACGTGACATTAGACAAAGGAACTGTGGACGTAGATAAGGAACACGTGGCTTCAAAACAAAGGAATTGTGACGTACATTCAGGAAAATGTGAGCCCGACGGCCTTCTTGCAGCGGGACGGGTATACCAAACAAAAATAGGAGATTGAAGATTTGAAACATTCCTAAAAAATTCGCGTTTTCTGCAAATCGCAAATTTTTTTCGCCAGAAATTCCTTGGGTAATGTTTAGATTCAGATGAGAAAAATAAAAAAAAAAAAAGGTTATGGGCACTTTAAATACAACCTCGAGTTTGCCCCTCAGTGACTACATTTCATAGCCAGAGTAATTTGTTATTGAAGGAGAAAGGTTCACTCCAGAAAGCGCATTTTTTTCTCACTACCATTAAAAAGTAAATATGAAGTAGTTTGAAGTTCCAAAGAGCCTCATAACCTCACGAAATTGGCCTTCAAAGTGTCGAAACATTCGACTACGACCCGCCACCATTTTGAAGACTACTCAGCAAACCTGGCCGCATAATCGTGACGTCATTCCGTGCAACCTGAATTGGTGGGAAGCGCTGCGAGGCAGCTCCAAACTGTTGTAACAGGTCACAAAGGAATCGAAGAGGAATTTACATTTCATATTTTGCCGTTAATTCAAAAGATCTTGCAAAGAAATGGGCTAGTTAAACTCTCACAGCGCTTCCCGCCAATTCAGATTACATGGAATGACGTGGCGGAATGTCGGTGGTCGGCTATAGTCGAATTTTTCGACACTTTGAAGGCCAATTTTTGTGAAGTTATGAGGCTCTTTGGAACTTCAAATTAACTTCATATTTACTTTTTTATGGTAGTGAGAAAAAAATGCGCTTTCTGGAGTGACCTTCTTCTTTAAAAATCTATGTAACTAGTCTGGGGGAAGTTCCTCAAAGAGGGTGGGGCTTGACTAAGAAGGGGAGGGGGAGGGGGGAGGGGGGAGGGGGGGGGGGGTAAAAGCATCCTGTTAAATGGTGAGATAAAATTAGATATTATTTTTCAAGATAAAATTGAACATTGATATTTTCGAAGTATGTTGAGGGGGAAAGAGCTTAAACTCAACTCTCTTTTACCTGGTGTGGTTGGGAATTTATAGGCCTGTAAGCATCATTTCCACTTTCCAAGGAATTTCAAGTTGCTCGTACCCTCCATCGCATTTGCAAAGTGCTGTGCGCTGGCATTTCTGCTTTTACACATTTGCTGGACTGGAGGAGGTTTGTATTAACGCTTCTATTAAACTTTTATCAAAAAGGTACCCACCCCCCAAAAGGGCCCCCCTGGAAAAATTCTGGATGGGCCCATAGCTGCAATTGAGCAGCTAGCAGCTCATTGAATACTATACAACCATGCCAAATTTGGTGCTTTTAAACGGAAAGTGCACAATTCCGCTCATTTTGTGCACAACACGACTCCACTATATAGCTATCTGTTCCACACATTCTATAAAACAAGTTATTTCTATTTATTGCAAAAACTCACCAAGGCCCTTTTGATCTCCCCTTTAATTTTTATTTTTTTGTTGTCTATCTTTCATTTTATGAAAATAAACAATATACTACGTTGCGCTCTGATTGGCTCAAAACCATTTACCATAACTCTATGGGAAAAAACATAGAAAATTGCATCATCCTTTTATTTCATAAAAAACAATACTAACGTTTTCCCTGTGTTTCCATAGAGTTACGGTAACACTCATGAAAGTTGGGGAGAACTCGAAATTTATGTGGAAACACTCCCCTGGGGATTGTGTTTTGCACAGGCATTTCTTGTTCTTCCAAATTTCACTGTCGTACCATAACTCTATTGGAAACACAGAAAACGTTTTCTGTTTGGTATTTTTTCATCTGCATTTTTCCAACTGCCATCCGCAGGCATCTGATCCTCGTTTTACAAAACACCCCTGTGACGATCTACTTCCGGTGAAGGTGAGGTCAAAGATCATGCATGACTAAACAGGCCCATGCTTTTTTCCGGTTTTGCCGGTCGCTATTTGTTGTACATTCAGGCGGGCGTGTTGAAAAAGTGCGATTAAACTATAGAGAAAAATACAACTTATTTGGACTGTAATGTTTTGCCTTGGAAATCTTACAGACATCAATGCTGTATGGAGTTTTTATGTTTACAGCTAAAAGCAACAAACACAAGCGAAAATATTTTCTGGTTTGTTTACAACTTCATTTCGGCAGATTTAGAAATACAAGCAGTCAAACGAAACGAAACAAAACAAGGACGCCCTGACTAGCCGTGACTAATACATTCGACGGCATTATTTCTGGTTTGTTTTACATCAGAACTTAAATACACTTCATTTCGGCATAAGATTTTACATATATTTTGCAAACACGCAGTCAAACGAAAACGAAACAAAAACTCTTGCCCTGGAAACCTCCGACCAAATTTAATTTCTGGGTTGTTTACATCAGAACTTCATTTCGGCATATTAAAGATTTACAATATTTTGCAAACACGCAGTCAAAACAATACAAAAACAAACAAAGCGAAAAGGTATGACCTGCAGTGAGTACATTAAATAATATGGCTTACCATTTCGTCTTTAAAGGTTTGGCAAACACTTTCTTCAACTTTCCGTTTTTCTTTCAAAAATTTGAAAATCTAAAGAGAATAAATGAAAAAATTTCTGTTACACATGTAATAGATGGAAAGTCCTATTACGTAGAAGTGTGCTGTTTGTACGTAAAATAATAACAAAACAGACAAAATACCTGGTCCACATCCGCCGGCGGTTCCTCGTTGGAATCCATCTTGTTTCTGACCACGTGGCCTTCTACGTAAGTCGCAAGTAGCAAGTCGCAGCTAAGTCGCAAGTCGCAAGTCGCAAGTCGCAAGCTAAGTCGCAAGCTAAGTCGCAAGTCGCAAGTCGCAAGTCGCAAGTCGCAAGTCCCTAGTCGCAAGCTAAGTCGCAAGCTAAGTCGCAAGTCGCAAGTCGCAAGTCGCAAGTCGGCAAGTCGCAAGCTAAGTCGCAAGCTAAGTCGCAAGTCGCAAGTCGCAAGCTAAGTCGCAAGTCGCAAGTCGCAAGCTTAAGTCGCAAGCTAAGTCGCAAGTCGCAAAGTCGCAAGTCGCAAGCTAAGTCGCAAGCTAAGTTCGCAAGTCGCAAGTCGCAAGCTAAGTCGCAAGTCGCAAGCTAAGTCGCAAGTCGCAAGTCGCAAGCTAAGTCGCAAGCTTAAGTCGCAAGTCGCCAAGTCGCAAGCTAAGTCGCAAGTCCGCAAGTCCGCAAGCTAAGTCGCAAGTCGCAAAGTCGCAAGCTTTAAGTCGCAAGTCGCAAGTTCGCAAGCTAAGTCGCAAGTCGCAAGTCGCAAAGCTAAGAGTCGCAAGCTAAAAGTCGCAAGTCGCAAGTCGCAAGTCGCAAGTAAGTCGCAAAATAAGTCGCAAGTAAAAAGTAAAAAAAAAAAGTGGGAGAAAAATGGAGGGTTGTCCCTTAGAAGCCCACCGTACTTTTGGGAATACACTCTTTTTTTTTATTAATAAGACTGACGTCTAATTTTTGAAGCTGAGTCTGAGCCAAGACCGAATGTTCTTATTTTTTTTTTGGCGGATTTCAGCTATGGTATAGAATTTTCACAAAAAAAAAAGATTCGAAACGTTACCATGAAAAATGTATTTACACTTTTATGTGGATAGAAATTTATGTTGTTACTATAAAAATTGCGCATTCAAGTATTTTTGAGCTGATTTTGAATAACTGTTTATTCACTGATATATTTGAAAAATTGTTACATTGTATGAGAAGCTCGATGCAAGAAACAAAGTGAATAAAAAAATGTTCTTAGCTAAGTTATCAACCTGGTTTATGTTCTTAGGCATGTTCTTAAAAAATTTTTGGTCGATCTTCAGTCTCAACGTTCTTATAAAAAAAGGTTTCTTAATAAAAAACAAAAAGTGTATATATACCGCCTTAGCGAGTGATTGCTTGCAAACGATGGGTGGCCCACAGAGAATGGATTACGAGTGTTCTCTAAAAACTCAAATCATTTACAACTCTATCAGAGAATAGAGTCCACGGTCTACTTCTACTAGCACTAACCAATGTCTCTTCACAAGTGAATAGGAGAGAGCAATTCTAAACACCAAAATTTTTCGCTGTCACGCCACGAGGGTCCTGTCCACGAAAAGGGTCAGCGGTCACTCAAATCAGGCGGTGCTAGAAAATGGTTTTCAGTTAACTTGGTTGGTTTTTATACTTGTGCCCGATAATGAATCGAAAGTCCCGAAGCCTTTGTGCAGTATTTGCTTGATTGATCAATGTTTTAAGGACATTATCCCATAAGGATTAACGAAGGGACTTCGTTTTACATATGGAAACGGTTTCTCTGGCAAAAAAAGTTTAAACAAACTGAAACGACAGCACAAGAAGCAACTGGATTTAACCCAGCGATATAACAAACACTTAAACGGACTTTATATTTCGTGAACTAGCTGCAGTTATTTTGCACCATGAAATACCATCAGGTTCTTGTCGATCAATCTTCCACATAATCAATGGGCGAACATATAAAGTTGGGCTTTTGGCGGATTCGGTTGAAACGGAATCATGATGCTGTTTCGCTCCGGGTGTTGCGTGACACAAACGATCCAATGGTTGGAAAAGAAGGTGTGGCAGTAGGAAGACTTTGTACATAATTCAGGTTAGTTTTTATAAATGTTTTCAGGTCTGGACTGTTATATGGTCTATTTTTCAATCTGTGATTGGTTTCAAATGTTTTTAAATACAACTGAAGGAAATAAATCCAGCCTATAAATCACCGAATGATAATGAAATTTGCAATTTTTGTGAATTTGATGCAAGTTTTTATAGTGTTATATGACGAGTGCCCACAAATTTTTATTTCAGATATTTGTAGACCAGACCTTGGTCTAATGAAAATATTAGAGAGTTTGATTTTAGATCAGGTCCCACTTTTGGGAATTTTCGATTTTTTATGGAGACACCTCGCCAATGGCGCGCGTAAACAGCGATATGAGAGTGTACGAAAAAAATCATAACTAATTTGTATGCGATATGAAACAAGTTAATTTAATGCTTAAAACAAAGTTCTTTACTGATATTAATTTCGACATAAATATAAGATTGCTTGTGTTAAATCTAAAGTATCATACGGTACGTCGAGTTTCAGGCCAAAATCAGTGTTACAAATGACGGATTTGTTTGATCTATGGTCGCTTCGGAAGAAACGGTCAAACTCAAGTATTAAAACAAACGAAACGAAACAAATACGATTTTTGTACTTTAGACATGATGTTTGAGTTCTGTGGAGAAAAATGAAAGAAATTCATTTCCGCCGAAAATTGACTGGTCGGTTTTTACACGGACTGCCTCTTTAAAAGTCTTAATTACAATATTTTCCAGTTCACCCACGCTTTCAGAAAAGAGCCGTTTTGAACATCTGAGCTGTTGTATTTTCGGCCAAAAATATCTTTGTTACTTGTGCTATCGCGTTAATTTCTTTCATTTTGAAATTTTATCTCCTCTTTCGCGTTAATTTCCTTTATTCAGAAGTAATTTTTCCCTCCAATTCGCGTTAATTTAAGTCGCGTTTAATTTCAAAGACCTTAATTTACACGAGCATTAATTTCCTATAATAAGGTATTTGCTTCTTGTTCCGATTATGAGGACGGAAAAAACGAGGGGTCTGGGAACAACTAGAAAATGCCCTGTGCATGCGCACAAATAATCTATAGTGCAATCGACGTCGCTCCATTCTCGATCCCATAACTTTCCCATACCTGGGGTCAAGATTGAACTTCGCTCATTCTCGACCCTAGAGCCTTCGGTTTTCTTGACTCCATCAGTCATGCGCAAAAGAGAAGAGCTCTGGGGTCGAGACAATCTCGTTCCCAGAGGGCTGCGATCCTTTGGTCAGCCCGTTTGTCACCGCTGACCGAAAAACGCGCGGGCTCTGGGAACGAGATTGGGGACGAGAATGAACTTTGCTCCCAGGGACTTGTCTACTAAGGGTGGAGTGAGAAGAGTTTATTTTGCAAACCCTCCCTCTTCCCCGCATATCTTTTCGTGCTCTTGTGATGGACCGCTTTTCTATGCCCATGCCATGCGCCCAAGGAACTGACGACTGATCCAAAATCAGAACAATGAAGCACGTTTTGTAGTCACATGGGATGTTTTTATAAGCTCTCTGAGCCGACACTCTCGTAAGCGCACAGCCTCTACTTACGGCCCCCTTGACAAAACCACATTTTGAACTCTAGCTCATACAAACTCTGTATTTACACATTCCTATAAGCTGGAGCTTCACTGTATTTTTCAAAGTTTTTTTGCGTGGCTTAATTTAAGGAAACAATTGTTTCAAATCAGAAATTATCGCTAATTTTGGTATTATTGCCGCTATTTTTAAAGTTTATGTACACAGAAAAAGTTGGCAAAGAAATTGAATTAGTTTGTATACCGAGACCAAAGAGGTAAAGATTGTCTGAGCTCTTGTTGATCTTTTGAAAAAGTAAACATCTCGGTTAGTGCCTGAACACGTTTTCGCGAAAAATTTACATACTGTACTGTTTTAGTGATTTACAAAGAAGTGCTTTTCTCGTTTACAAAAAACACGAAGAATTTAGTGGCGCGTTACTATTCCATTGAATCAGTGAAAGCAGGACAAAAATATCAGTTTCCGACGACAAGTATCCATGTTTAGTTGCTCGGAGAAAAGATGTCATCATCTTTCTGTTTGCATAGAGCAACAACTAGACATCGCTATAATTGTTCTTCGCAACAAAAAGCTGTGACAGAGCCGGATCAAATTTTTTCCAATGCTTCAGTGCAATTCCCCACGAAAATTCCCCAGAAATTTATTCCAGTAAACGCGCTTAGAAAGAAAGAAAAAATAGCCATCATGCACTGGCGTTTACAGATACAACATTTTACCAAATTTGTTACTCACTAATATTGTGAGTTCAGTTTGTTAGGTCGGTTTATTTACAGAAAATGTGACAATGAAAGCTACTGTAGTTTGCATAGCTGCCAGCTCTTAATCCTCGCCCGCCTCTTTTAGAATCAACTGCTAGTTAGTCATAAACTCAACTAATTAAAACTACAACTCAACTAATTAAAACTACTGTATGATCATGATTTGCAAATAAATTTTATGGAGTTTTTCACGAAGGCTACTAGACGTCCTAGAAATAAATTCTCTTGCTCTAACCCCCGGGGGGATACTCCCTTATATAAGCTATGTGCGGTGCCAAATTAAAGGGTATGATTTTTAGCCGTTTTTGGTCTGAAAACGGGTATAGGTGTTTGAACATTTTGGTCTCAAATTGGGTATGTTTTACCTGCTTGTCTGAAAAATAAGGTGTAGATTTTTGCCATTTTGGCTTTAAATTAAGGGGTCGGTGTCCGAAATAGTGTAGGGAAAAATCACCTATTTTGGTATGAAATAGGGTAAGCGCGCCAGATACCCACACCCAAATTTTCGGGGAGTCCTCCCCCCGGCTCTAGCCTTCCGTATGTGGCAAAGGTAAATAATTTGTTATTTCAAACTAATCATTATTCATTTAGCCGTGTGGTAACTATTTACACTCAAGTCTACCTGTTGATCATGTTAGTCATAAGCCGATCACGATCATTTAGAACCAGCCGATTCACTGCATGTTGCGAAAACGCATTTGCCGCACATAATATTAACTATTATTCGTATATAGCTATTCTCCTTTATTTCAAGTTGAAATTCTTAGGCATTACTACTAAACAAATATCAGTTTAGGCACACTGTTCAGACAAATCGGTACAACATTTGTGACCATTTGTTCAAGGTAAAGACACTGATATGACAGGCCTTGATCCCAGCTTGATTCACTACTGGATTGACGACGTACACAGTCACAGTATCGACGACCTGTTTATCACACAGCGCGGCCAATTTATAAGAAGACAGTGAGAAGATACAATCTATGTGCTACTCATCATGGTTAGGTTTTTTTTTACTTTTAGCTTCTTTTTTAGTTGCTCAGAAAACTTTATTCACCTTACTACTAGTAATACGTGACTCGCAGGTGTAAGACGTTGCAGTTTTGCTAGTGTAAATTCAAACGAGCGAGAGGTTTTTCGCGTTCCTTGTTTAAATATAAATATTTGTTCTGTGGCTCAAAATAACGGGCTGACATATTTAGTTACTGCTTTATAAAATTTGCGACATTGTTGTTCTTTACCAGACCACTTTTCAGTGACTTCAGTGAAACGTATCACCTGCTAAACTATAAGGCTACCGAGAGAGAACTGCTCGAAATGTTTTCGTGATTTGATTACAGTCCTTGTGGGTCTTCTCGCCCTTTCTACTGCGATCGGTAAGTCAGTTTGAATAATTCTGTTTGGAATTGGAACTTCATTGTTAAGCTTATATATAAAGCAAGCTTAGTCGATTTTCTTCCCAAACTCCGGCCCCTTTTAGCCGGTTTTTTACAAAATAGATTCTTCAAACGCCTCGCCTCGGCCAGTAATCGGTGACATTCTAGTATACTGACTCTATCGAAGATTTGGCAAAGTGATTCATAACAAGACTACGAAAAAAATTATATAAAAAATAAACAGCGGCGTAAGTGTGCAAAAGTGATGGCATGTTTACCAACGATGCAAAGGGATTTATAACTGAACTGAAAATGACACTCTTACAGGTGGAAGAACCAAAAGAAAAGATTACCCTGAGGGTCTACAACTATGATTCCACAATTACGGATGTTCAAATGAAGACGATATTGAAAAACCACAGATTTTGCAGGGAATGGTTTTCAGAAAGAAGAAAACCCGCACTATGCTTTCAACCAGGCAAACGCGACCAACCAATCAGCTTACACCACGACCCTTGTACTATTACAAGGTGGTGGACCTGCTTCGCGAGTGATGCAGGTCATGAAGGAATTAGACAAATTGCTTCCAGGTTTAGTATTCTCAGCATGTTTAAACTTGACATTGTTGTACTTAATTTATAGCTGTAGTTCCAAGAATGAGAATGAAATGATATCAGTTATATGGACAGAATTTTTCTAAAGTAAAACTGGTGTGACCTTGCCGCATGCTCAATTTCCCGTCAACAGGCGTCAATCCTAATAGTATTCTCTTTCATTGGTATTATCAAGGGGTGCCGGGAGCTTCAGTGCGACGCCAGACTGGCTAAGGACATGAAGGACAAAAAACGTGGATACCATGGAACAGTGCAAAGCAGGTGTGGAGATCCATCTGGAACCAGACCAAATCCATGATCCCAATACCATGCTTGGCGGCCTCGATAAGCGACATCCGCATACCACGAAGGCCCCCCAAAAAATCATGCTGTTGCTGTTGCAGATGCTGCTGCTGTAAAAAGGTCGTAGCAGAGGCCTGATGATTCGCCTTTCTTACCCGGCGTTTCTTGAAGTTGTGAGCATTGTAGAAGCCACAACAAAAGTACTTGATGTAGACTGATTAAGTACAAACTGGATTTCAATAAAAGAAACATTGTAAATCCACTCTGTTAGTTCTCTTTTATTTTAATTGGGGAAAGATACGATGTCCATTCGGGTTGGTTAACTTCTCATGTGTTTTAAAATATAAAAAACCTTCGGACGTACAGCACCCTAACTCAGACAAAAAAAAGCTGTCCAAAGGCAAGATCTAAATATTTCCTTAAAGGAGCTATATCACGATATATCATTTTTCAGATGAACAAAAATACTATCGAATTGAAGGAAACCTCAAAATAATAGTTTAATAAGGTGGAAAAACACCGTGCAAAGACCAAAGAAGTAATAATAGACCAAAAAGGAACAAGCATGGTTAAGACTGAGGAAGATTAAGACGGATTGCGAAGATTAAGACGAACTTGAAAAAAATTGGCCAATTTGTTCAAAATACACCATCCGTGACGTAGCTCTGGTAGTCCTCCAACCCCCCCCCCCCCCCCCCCCCATCCCCCCGGTGCATGCACTAAAGAAAATTAAATTCAGTCACGTACTACCGAGTAATATAGGTAAAACTGATACAATCTGCTCAAATCGCAAGCATTGCCCATTCAGCAAAATACGTGTACATTGTCAATACGCGCATTGTCATTATTCATTATTTAATAGACCAATTTCGATATATTAAAATTCTAACTTGGCTCCGAGGCTTAGGGGAATAAAACAAAAGAAATTGAAAATAAATCACATCGAGGTTGAGGGATGAATAAATAATTTCTTTTGTTTTATTCCCCTAAGCCTCGGAGCCAGGTTAGAATTTTAATATATCGAAATTGGTCTAATGATCGTGTCAAGGGATATTGTTTGATTGATTGATTGAATACGTGTACGGTCAACTGCATGTAATGATTCCTTTCTGTGTATGTCCCCCGAAAAATAAGCCCCCCCCCCCCCCCAATATCAGACGCAAAAATCCTTCCTTTTCGGGAAATTCGGCTTGCCTTAATATTTCAATATATGTTCCAAAATTATGTTCGAGTGTCAGACTAGACAGCTATTTTAAATTGTTTGTCCCTGAGAAATCACGTGATTAATTTGCATTATAATATGAAAACCATCATGGCGGCTATCGTGAATAAGGCCTATTCTACCAACCTCGTTCCCAGTGTCTACTCCGCTTTCAAGATGGCGGCTGGGCGCGGAGAAGACCCTGGGACACGCTGGCGAAATACTCCACGAATCGTGGAGTATTTTGTCACCTGACACATGATCGATCGTCTGGTGTCAGGTGACAAAATTCTCCACGATTCATGGAGTATTTCGCCAGCGTGTCCCAGAGTCTTCTCCGCGCCCAGCCCGCCATCTTGAAAGCGGAGTTAACCCTGGGAACGAGGTTGCTATCTGCGCGCGATATTAACGCGCCGATATTGCGCACAACAATTTTAGTGACGGGCACGCGGTGTAATATTGCGTGTAACATTCCGCGCAATGTCGCACCAATGTCGCACCCAATGTCAAGTTTTAAATTCCCAAGGATGCATGGAAAAGCTGGTTAACTTAATCCTTTTTAAAAAATGATCAACATCGAATTTCTTCTTGGAAAATATTTTTATTTCTCCTGTCAGAACATTTTTTTACCCAAACATTCGGCTTTTTGTTTTCTCATTTTACATGTATAAAATTTGCAAACAACGAAAACAACAGCACTAAATAATTATAAAGAAGACGTCTAGTTAGCACGTGCAATGACTTTTTGCTTACACGGTTCGTGATTCGCTGGACAAAAATGCGTGCATGACAAAAATCGTGCGAAATGTTTTGCGTATTTGACAACGATTGGCTTAAGTTTCTAATCCATATTCATGACAGATTGTAGAATCTTCCACAAACGACGCTGTTATAGTTGGTGCGTGTGCCAGGCTGTAATCTTGAAGGAAGAAGACGAGGAACGTGAAGCCAGGAAAGACGTCTACTCTCTATTACAACCGCTTTACAACCGAAGGTGAGCACTGTTTTGGAAACATATCATTTAATTTTGTTCAGGAAAGCAAAGAAGTATTAGTTAACACGTGCGCTTGCTACAATAGCCGATTCGTATTGAGCGTCGCTTCAACTCGGAATCTACAGCCAAAGCAGTATAGTTTCTTTCGTTTGCAATGTAGCCAGGGCTAAATAAAGATTCTAGCGTTATACATTTGTTAAAAACACTTGAAAAATCGGGGTCTTTCGGTAAACAAGCGTTTTACTTGTTCCGAGCCAACAAGGCATGTTACTAGAGCTAGGCTTACGTACTTGTAGAGAGATAACATTTCGCAACTGAATCCACGCGCTGTGCCCAAGTATTAACTTCCTTTCAGTTAGTAATTCGAACTTTAGCTTTGGAATTTTATTATATTAAAATTTCAACTTGTATGGCCTTGCGAGTTTTATTGTCGACCCACCGCGCGTTAAGCCACTCGCGCGTCAAACACCCGCTCAGTACGACAGGCTAGCTTACTAAAGGCTGCCGCACACTTGAGGAAAAGTGCTCAGCAAAATCCTCGCGAGGCAGTTAGAAAAAATATCAAACACGACAGATATTTTTCTCACGGCCTTGCGAGGCGTTAAAACTCACGAAAACTCCAGCCGCACACGAGAGGAAATAGCTGAGCTAACTGCCTCGCGAGGAATTGCTGAGCACTTTCCTCAAGTGTGCGGCAGCCTTAAGTTTCTTAAGCTTTAACTCCATAGTATTAAACATTTGAGCCTTTATTGATCATTTCGTTGATGATTTCTATTTCAGTTTCAGGAAGACTTGACGAGGAGGAAAGGGAAATAGGTTTTGTAAGATCGGATTTACCGATTGTTATCTTTATATGAACTGGAGGCAATGTCACAATTAGTAGTAAGGTAACTTCCTCTGGTTTTGTCAGATTGGATTATTTTAATAATCTGATCCAGTCCATTTTAATTGTCTGGAGTAGATTGTTTCAATAATCCAATTCTGGATATGTTAAAAACATCAAGAATTGGAGGAAACTGTCACAATGTACAAACTAGGGAATCTTCGCTATGGATTTTGTCAGATTGGATTTATTAATTTGTCTGGATATGACAAAAACACCAAGAGCTGGAAAAATTCTTCAAAATACTTTTAAAGTAGTTTAATATCAGCCCACCATTTTTAAAGGGTACTGATTCTTTTGCCAGACCTGATACATTTAATACAAAAAAGCCTCGAGCATGCCATCGTTTTAAATAAAATGCCCGGCGTTTTAAATTATTTGATTTATTTTATCTCTGAACAAAATTCGTGATTGTTTTTTGCTGTAATTTGGTAGTTTTTTTTAACGTTTGCTATAAAAAGGAAATGCGAGTTTTCGATTCTGTCGCGTGTTGATCGCTTCATGGTCTCTTTCATGTATGCACAACGATCAGTACCTTGCCATCACTTTCGCTATATTTAACAGACGACAAGAGAAACACTGGCTTTGTTCATTGAAATAATTGGATATCATACTTTTACTAAAACAAAAAAGCAACGAGGACAGTTTTTTCTCTTGTTTTTTTTTTATATTCGGAGGATTCAAGATCTGCGGAAAAACGTATATGCCTGTGTTCTCTTGTCGCCGGTTTTGGGAGCTTAGTTATAGGGCATATCAAAAACCCTGGTGCCTGGTTTCAATAGGACATAAAATACTCGCGAGAAAATTGGGATTTACAGTTATACAGACCACAAAAGCACACAACGGTATGTTTTGACAAGGTGTTTTACCCAAATTTGATGAGTTTTTTTTCAGTTGATGAGATTTTTCGGTTTTTCTGCAAAAAAATCTTTACAGTTTTAGCCTCTTTTTTTTTTTTTCTATTTTGGCGTAGTCAAGACCACAATTGAATCGTTTTCTTGCTAACTTTATGATATAGAGAAAACGTTTTGCTCAAAATTATAATTGTCTTAGCTTATCCTCGTGATTTTGAATAGACCCAATTTTTCGATATATTAAAATTCTAACTTGGCTCCGAGGCTTAGGGGGAAAATAAAACAAAAGAAATCAAAAAGAAATCACATCGAGGTTGAGGGATGAAATAAATCATTTCTGTTGTTTATTCCCCTAAGCCTCGTAGCCAAGTTAGAATTTTTAATATATCGAAATTGGCCTATTGATATTTTTTTAAATTAAAATTTGTGATTAATTTCATGTCATTTAAAATTGTGGTCTGTATAACTTTTATTTTATTCATTGCATTTTTTCGCGCGTGTATGTTTATGCAATAATTCGTGTTGAGGGTGTGGACTAAACTCGTAAACAACGCTTGAAGATTCTGTTTTTCTTGGACCGGCATTATTGGGTCTTTAAATAATCTATTTACTTGTTAAATGGAAACCTGAGACCTTTATCTGCCGGCACTCGATGTAACACAGGACAAGAGCAGTAATAGGAAATACATGTGAGAAATAAAATTGAAAATACGTTGATGCTGAGTTCGCGAATTATTGAATTTATATCTGAAAATAAACTTGAACTCGGCGAAAAAATATTAGCACAAGAATAAATAAAGAACCATGGAGCCAAGAAATTGTCTCGAGGGCTTAAAAAAACAGTCGAATGCTCCCAACAATCTTTTAAGTCTAGTGTTAGTTCAACTTGATCGGAAATATTTTCCAAACTCTATTCGTGAATAATTTGTCCTGTGGTTTACAAAAAAAATTACGGCTGAATAAGGTCTTTTAAAGTACTGTGGGATACAACATCTCGTGACAAGGAAGTTTGAAATTCTAAATTGTTTCGCGGGGAGGAAGAAATTCGGACTTGAAAAATACGGCGAGTTGAAAATATTGATATTTCTCGGCTATTAAAAAGTTAAGAACGGAATTTTTTCAATTTTCTTGCACGAAGTGTTGTTGATATTTTTTTGTGGCGGAAAATTTTAGGAAAGCCATTTTGAATTCTTTGTCAAGAATGTTTGCCAGGGGAAACGCTGTGCAAAATTTTTTAATTTTCCCGCCAAAAGACTTAGTGTATATATAGGAAGAATTTTTCTGGACACCTTTTTTATTAATTAAATCGAATTCAATTAACTAATTAAAGAATATTTGAAGACAATAAAAAATTAATCGAGGACACTTGAAATGTTGTTGTTTTTGTATTATTTATTGAAATATTTTATTAAAGGTAATAAAGATTACAAAGAACTATTAATTACTTTGTGTATTTTATTGACTTTGTTATTACAACAATAGAAATAAAAAATGAGAGACACACTGGAAATAAACTTTATTGACTTATATATTACAGTTTAATTTGATAAAAATATACCAAAATATTAAACAAAAAAATTGGCGCATGCGTATTTTGGGCGCCGTTATTTTTGGACTTTTGGCGAGAAAAAATTATAAAATTTTCAAACAGATGTTATAAAGAAGCAATTATTTAAAAAAAAGTTGGGCACATGCGTATTTTTTCTAAGTCTTTTGGCGGGAAAAATTGAAACGGTTTAAAACCGATGTTAACAAGGAAATAACTATAACGAAAAAATTTGACATAACAGTGGCCTAAAAAAGTTGGCTTAATTCCAGCAATGAATTCATGTTTTTTCATAAACAACTAGAAATGGTTCTAAATACTGTGCTTGATTAGCGAAATGTGTCTGAACTTAGCATGGAGTGGTCTTCAAAATAAACTTCAGCGACGATCCTTTCTTAGAAATCTTGAAGAAATCGTTAAGTTTGTTTTCTACCTCTGATTAAGTCTGCCTCTTTTACTTGTCTTATCCTGATTAAACTTGTCTTTTTAGTTGAATGGCTGTCTTCACTTAGTTGAATGGCTGTGTCTGGGAAGAAGCTTGTGCGGATCAAAAGCCTTCAGCAAACTGCAAGAAAATAATTAAAATATAAATCAATAAATGCAATCATACTGAAGTCGCTACTTAATTTTTGGCCTTTTAAGGCGCTTAAGGTGGCTGGTAACGGTTTACAGCCCCTGTGTTTTGATTGATCGATACTACCATCCTATATCAGTTGATGTTAAAATAAAGGTATCAAACGATTGCGAGATCATCGGTGAACACGTTATGATCATCTTCTGTATATTAGGTTACCATCAGCAACAGTATTACCTGTCAAAAACACCCTTATTTTTACTTTAAAGTGCCCATAACCTTTTTTTTAATTTTCTCATCTGAATCTAAACATTACCCAAGGAATTTCTGCGAAAAATTTTTGCGATTTGCAGAAAACGCGAATTTTTATGAATGTTTCAAATCTTCAAAATCCTATTTTTGTTTGGTATACCCGTCCCGCCTGTAAGAAGGCCGACGGGCTCACATTTTCCTGAATGTACGTCACAATTCCTTTGTTTTGAAGCCACGTGTTCCTTAATCTACGTCACAGTTCCTTTGTCTGATGTCACGTGTTCCTTAATCTACGTCACAGATCCTTTGTGAACCGAGAAGGACCCAGGGGAGACTAAAGCAAATGGTGATCCAAAAATGGCGGCAAATTTGAAAGTTTTATAACATTCATAAACAATTCGCGTTTTCTGAAAATGGGAAAATTTTTTCGCAGCGTTTCCTTGGGTGATGTTTAGATTCAGATGAGAAAAAAAAAAAAAAAAAAGGTTATAGGCACTTTAAGTGCTTATAACTCGAAAAACGAGCACGGTGACCCCCATTTTTTATAATTGAATAATGATCAAACATGTTAAGATACAACTTTTTGCAAAGTTTAAAAAAAATTCTGCGGAGGGAATTCAGAGCCACCTTAAGTTTTCGAAAATTTAAGGTGGCTCTGAATTCCCTTCGCAGAATTTTTTTAAACTTTGCAAAAAGTTGTATCTTAACATGCTGATCATTATTCAATTATAAAAAATGGGGGTCACCGGGCTCATTTTGAGTTATAAGCACTTAAAGCTAATTATAAGGGTGTTTTTGACAGGTAATACTGTTGCTATGGTAACCTATTATGTCACAAATATTATCATAACTTGTTCACCGATGAATTAGGCAATCGTTTGACACCTTATTTTTAACATCAACTGATATAAGATGGTAGTATCGATCAATCATTAACTAAATACATCAAAACTAGCAAATACAGACACAACTAATAATGCCAGCACTGTTAAATACGAAGTCACACATCCAAGACTTCGACGCTATCGAATTTGCATTTTAATTTTGCATGTGGAGGCTAGAGCTTTGCATAATTATTGTGTTCCTTTACAAATTTCAAATCCTCTGTGGACAAAAATCTTTCAAATTCAAAAATCTCCGGCCCGTTTTTGCCTCTGTAAGATGTAAATTCAAACTTTAAGAAAATCATAGCGATGTTTCTCGTTACGTCACCTATTGTTATTAATATGCCAACCAGAGAACTATTGGCTGTTGAAACAAAGAGTTCTTTTGAATAACAAAACAAATTTGACGTAATATTTGTAAACAGTGAACACTCCTATTGTGTCAAAATCCATCTTATTTTGCTTGTCAAAATTATTGCATTCCTTTACAAATTTGAAATCCACTGTGAAAATAAAACCTTACGGCCCGGAATGTTGATCTGATCGTGAACGAGTTGGAATTTCGATCGGTTTGCGGTCAACGTCACACATGAAGTTATGAGAATATTGTACTGATCTATCTTCGGATACGTCTTCTCGTGTTTTTAATTAACATCTTCAGAATTCAGAGTCCTGTCGATACTTTTGTTCTACAGATTGTTTCGAAACCTTGTATCAGTCGCTGCCACGAAATTTCTAGTCAAACTTAGGGAAATCATGTATATAATCAGTATAAACTGGGAAAAACTTAATCTTAATCAACAACTACACCATATCAATCTAACACTTTCTCTTTAACAACTTTTAGCGCCTTTTTTCTTTCTTTACTTCCAAAAAACCAAAAATTATGTATTCCTATATTTACATTGTTGTCATCAGTAATTCAAATAATTATCAAATTTGTTGTAACTGACGATCAGTGAAAATATGTCTTCAAAACTTAAAAATGTAGTTTTGTTTCTGAAAATATTCTTTCCATAAATTACTTTTGGCTTTACCAGTTTTTTACTTCACTTTGGTTAATCTATCACTTAGCAGTGAAAACCAATGAACCTTGGTCAACTTTCACTGAAACCTGGATGAGTGTGAATCGGATTTCAAACGACCTGGGCGTGACCTGACAGCTACAACTTAGGTAGGTTTAACTGAAAATCAACCAACCTGGAGTTGTTCTTCTCTCCTGAGTAGTTTTTGTCGATTTCCAGCTTTCCTCATCTTGATATTTTCCTGGAGAGAGATATTAAATACTATGTAAATATATACCGAGAAAAATGCCTAATAAGTCAAGGCGCAGAATATAGATCGGGCTCTTTTTAGAAGTGCTACTGCAAGTGCATTTGTTACCATGGCAGCCATAATTACTAAAAATCCGCCATGTTGGATCCGTCATCTTGAATTTCATTATATCTCCGAGATTGACAATTAATTAAAATTAATCGAAGAATGCTAAGCTGGAATAAAAGCGTAGAACTACTGCAAGAAATATGAAATAGAAACCGGATAAACGTGTATACATCGAGTTTCAGGGTACGGTTGTTCAAAGCATGGAAAACGCTATCCACCGGATAAATCACTATATCCAGTGGATAAGTGTTGAAAAAACAAACTACGCTATCCACTGGAGCCGAGGGTGCATGCAGAAGGGAACCAATCAGAATGCCGAAAAATGCTGAGAAAAATGTTCGTATATGTTATGACATACTGTAATGAAAAGTTCGAAATTGGTATTTTTATATTTGCCGGAAACATCATGCACTTTATAATACTATACATAATACATAATTTTTAGTTCCACATAATCTGTATTAGAACAAATTAAACCAACATAAACTTTGAAACCCTTTGAACAACTGATCATGAACTGTGGCCAGATGTGCAAAAACGTGTCACACAAACATTTTCCCTGATAAATTTCAGTCAAACTCCGACTCAGGTGAAGTAGGGTTAAAAAAGAAAACTACTTGTTTTTCCTATTGCTATGATATTTCTATTTGTTCGACATCACCAAGGAAACAGGTTACTCCTATACAAACTCCTAATAGGACGCACTCCCGTGTGGGGGGGGGGGGGGGGGGGACTCCCATGCGAAAGGGACGGGGATGCTCGTCGTCTCGTTTAGGGGTGTAAATTACGGATTTTGGTTTCACTTAGGGTGTTGAGTTCAGGACGGAAGGCCAACATTTGTAGCCATCAAACGTATCGTTTAGGGTTGCACGCGAAGAAATAAAAAACGTCATCATACTGTGTTGGTGGTCTACACCGATCAGGCATGAAATCTTCAAAATTTCTTCTGATCATCATTCAACAGTCTCATTACCGGACATCGATTACAACTTAGTTCGTCCAAGTCTGTTTTAGAATGGTCACAATGGCGGTATCTTTTAGGGGTGAAATAAAGCTTGAGCCACGTCCAGGTTGGTCTCATTTAGGGGTTTCATTTAACTTTTTCGACCAGCATCCCGCCCCTTTCACATGGGAGTCTTCCCCGGGGGACCTACTAACCAAGGATAAAAGCTTCCTCCCCATCCCCGCCCTCTCTCTTTTAAGCCCCCTCTCCAATAAACCACCCCATGTTTTAAAAGAAACCTCCACTGTTATGTTGGAACAATTTGTCTCTAAATCGTTATAAACGTTGCCTAAACTAAAAATGTATTGAAATAAACTGGAAATACATTCAAGTCTATCAGCCATTTGGAGCCTTACATTGGATAATAAGACAATTTATTTCGTTTTAAAACAAAAATCTGTTTACACCATTTTCCCACCAATTTAATGTCAACTTGTTCCAATAATGGAGAATTCCTTTTAAATATCTACTTTCCATTATTCCATTAAGCCACGCTCTCCCAATCACAAGAAGGTAAGCTAAGACAACAGGGGCTCCCATCGGATCGTTTCGGTGGAATATCTGTTCGGAAGGCCTATAATCGCCTCGGATATTCGGTTAGAGAAATGTCATCTCGAACTTTCTTAATATGGGAAAATTAATGCCTTTTGTTTTCGGAGATATAAAAAATGTCGTTTTGGGTACAAAAATAGGTCAGCTGGGATTTTCGGAAAGGCAAATTCAGCTCATAAATTCGGATAATAAGATTTCAATCCCTAAAATTTTCTGAAGTTTAAAAGCTCAGCTAACGTATCCAAACAGATACATTTTTCTTAGCTTTTAAAAATAATCCATTAAACTGCACAAAAAGCACAGTTATAACGTAAAAACGACGTTCCGACACCTACAGAAAAATTTTGTCGTTGGGTGCCCCTGAGACAATTTATGAACAGGAAGGCAATTATTTTGAGTTAAGTCTTATGTGGAGATGTGCCATTGAACAGAAATAAACATTAAGCTACAATCTACTTTTACGTGCACCAGCTGATTTACGATTTGGAAAGTCCCCTGCCTTTTACCACCCCCCCCCCCCCCCCCCCAAAAAAAAAGGGGGGGGGGGGAAGCTTTAATAGACCGCTTGCAAAACTAGGTGGAATATAGATACCACACAAACACTAACCTGCGGTTTGTGGAACACCATTATCCTCCTATGTGTCTGCTGTCCATGTCAATTACAAGAACTATCTCCAGTGGTACCACACCGTGTCGGATCAGCCTCTTGCCTAGTTACGAGAAATTTCGCAATGGTTACATATAAGGCTAACAGAATAACTATATACTACATACCGCTAGTAAATCATAGATTACAATTTTCCTCAGTGATCCCGATCATGTCTCGGTCTCCTCGACAGTTCCTCAGAAAGTAACTTATAAATAGGCTCCGCGGTGAGAGGATAGGGAAAGAGCAAGTGAGGATGATCTAAGAAAAACACATCCCCATGCCTCATGATAGTTTTTTTCAATCTATTTTAAGCTTCGTGCCACGCTGTGAAAGTTATTTTAGTTCTCGTCCCCATGGTCGCGCGGCCAATGATCAGAGGATCAGATGTCATTGCGAAGATTTTTCTCGCCGTCGTGTTGACGTCCATCTACTGAAATCGTAACAGCAAAGCCGCCAAATCTTAAATTTCATTACGTCATTACAACTGACCAATCAGGTGTCTTCCTTAAAATAGCCGCGCGGCATGACCACCAAAATTAGATTGAAAAAAATTATCATTGGAAGAGGCCCAAGTATGGGGGATGTGTTCTCTTAGATCATCCTCTCTTGGAAATAGAAATAAATTTTCCCCCCGATTTCTTCTTCGCCCTATACCCCACTTGCTGCACTTAGGAGCCTGTTCACAGGTTACAGGAAAGTGGAGGATAATGTAAAAATAAAATAACATAAATAAAGGCAAGTAAAACTAAAGTACGTAACTTCACACCTCCCCCACTTGAAAATATTCAGAGGCATGTAAACAGTTATTTCCATTATTAAAAGGTTAATTCTCAACTTTCAAGTGTTTGTTTCATATTTCATTCCTCCGAAAGTGATTAGCAGGACGGTCCAAAATTAATTTTATGCATGTTTGTCAAGCATATCAATTACTTATGTTTATTTTAAAAAAACATGTCGGCTGTACACATATAAAATGCATTTCCGTTATATAAGATAATTTAATATTGTGCTTTCTCAAGACAACTACAATAAATAAAAGCCGCAGTTTAGCATGCTTACCTCTTAAGAAGACCCGTAACGAAACAAATCGTTGACTTTTTTCGTCGTGGAATGTCCACGTGTCCTCGGCCATCGTTTCAAGGCAAGGTTCTTGTTAAGCAATGACTCTACGCTCTCTTGTTTAAGCCTTCGATATGGACGATGTTCGATGCTAACAACATTGACTTTGCAGATTTCTTGCGGTAGAATAACTAGAGAACGACGTTCAGGTTTAGCGTTCGTTCGCTTTCCTTTCCTCGTGTTGAGGTGCCGCAAAATATGAATAATTGAATGTTAATGATTTCCTTTAAAGGCCATAGCAACGCCGACCAGTACCCCCGTTCGTATGTTCTAACTTCCACTAAAATAGTATGTTTTCAGTTTACTTTTCATTTTTGGTTGCTTTGAAAGCAAAACTGAATATTATGCATATGGAGACAGTATTGTTCAGGAAGACTTTTTATCGATAGATATACATCAACCTTTTACTTAGATTCTTTTAAAAAATTTCATCCTAAAAGCATGTTGATGGAGTGACTTTTTTCCTTTTCATTCGAGAACAGGCATGCTTAGCCAGTCCATAAACCTCACACTGAAGAGCATGGTATTTATATTAGAGCATGTTAACCCTCGGACGTACATCCAAAGTCATACCCCCGACTGTACAAGAGGAGGAGGGGGGGGGGGGGGGGGGGGTGGGTTTGATGGAGCCCCTCTGTAGATTTCCGTTATTATAAGACACATCGCAAGCATTGTGCCTAGATAGCGGCAGTTTATTTCCACAATGGCAAGGTAACGATCTGCGTACAAAACCACCACGACACATCGACCGTTGGAAAATTTGGTAACCTCGTCTCGCACCAGACTGGAAACGGCGCGAAAAACGGGGCGGGGTGCCCATGATGACAAGCGACGGTCTGGTACCCCCGTGAAGCAGCGTTTGCGTGCGAGACCGGGTTACTAAACATAAATCACTAGCTATCCGCTGGACAGTGTATATATAGTTCAGACTGCAAAACCATACGTATTCCATGGTTGGGCGAAACGCGGTAGCCCGAAAGAAACCGGAGCGTTAAAAAAAAAAAAATAGAAAAATGATAATGTTTGCAGCCTATCAATACAGTAGTACAAACAATAATCATGAATTTGTTCTGTTCAGGGCTCTCTAATAAAGTTAAAATTATTTTCAGCGCTTGTTATTCATACTCTTCTGCGCTGCCCGAGGATGACCGTTTGCTGTTTGTGGTGACTGACGTGATGTGTTTAATGAATAGTCGACACAAATACAATGTATATTACAGTAAAAAATGGTGGCGGGAGGAAGGATCAGAACTTTCGTTCCACTTGACGCCTATAACTCCGGGACCCTTTATAAAAATAATATAAATGAATAAATACAAAATACATGCGAGAAAATTAAACTAAATATAACATTGCTAATTATGAAATTAAATTAATTGAGGATGCTGCCAGGGGGGTGGTAAGTAGGTGGTGTAAGCTAGATTTAAATTGTGCAAGTGAACTCACAGGTAGGAAATTCCATAGTTCAGCGAACCTACTAAAATATGATTTCCTGTTTTTGGTTCAAGATTGTGTTATCAGTCATCTCCCAGTAACAACATACGTATATACTTTTAAGAATCTCTAAATATTAAAACAAGGAAGCTGTATTCGTGAAATACGACTCCGTAACTACTTGAATTATTGCGTTACACATGGAAGTTGGAGCAGTTTTGAATCACACAACGGCCAACATGCATACTTCCTTCTTAACTGAAGCTTGGTTTCTACAAGGATTTAATGGTGCCAAGATTTGCACATTAAAAAATGATTTGTGCATTAACGCCTTTTGGAACAAGGAAGCAATATCTATTCCGACAACCTGCCGATCGACGAGCGACAAATCCTTATTTGAGTCTTGTTTTGTACATGTCTCTTAGCTGGGAAGAGCTAGGGGCCATCTCGTGTTAATCCTGATAAAATCGGGTATTTGGCGCAAATCTCGCAAAGCCTACTTTCAGTCGTTTTTCTCGAGGACGAGAATCACTCTGGCGAGGAAGATTTGCTGCGCTATTAATAAACGGCGGGAAATGAAACGACTATCTTTGAAACGCCAGCTGTCGCCAGCGATCATATAGATCACATAGACCACATCATTGACAGAAGTGATCAGAACAGTTTTACTTCAATACAGAAATGATTACTACATCTAGCTATAGCGGCCCAGACAGCTGTGGGGTTTCTTGCTGCTTCATACAGTGGGACATCTGCGCTCGGATTGGCTGTTTGAAAGTACACATCGTTTGTCTTCTCTCTAAATGAGCTTAATGGTCAATTTCTGGGTCGCAAATAAGTTATCAATTTTCTGAATCCGGTGTTCGGGCCAAAAGACAATTTATTCACGGGCGTTTGTTTTGTATTTGTGCCATGATGTTAGATTGCTGTCAATTTTAAATATAACGGGAACTGGATTGTTTGTTCACTTTTAAAAAGTAAATGGCATATATTTTGCGCTTACAGTAAGATATATAGATAACTATAAGTCGAAAATAATAAGCTAACTTGCGAATTCATTTCTTCAAAATCCTCACAGACAATTGTTCATTTCAAAAACATTCTGGCCAAAGGCTCCGCTTATCGCGCCAGAAATTACTCCGGGACACAACAGCGCTTCGTAGGTGCCCCACTTCCGACGCAGAAAGGAAATGGGGTGCCTACACGCAGGCTTACCATTTCTGAATAAAAAGAAGAACTAATTGAGATGAAAAACGTTTTATGAACAACCAAATGATAATATATAGACAGGAGTATTAAAAAATAGTAACTTTTTTCGCTGTAATGTTTACTCTCAGATTTCTATGGAAACAAGGAAGAAATTTGCTGGCGTTACTCTTTGGCTACAACCGCAAACCTGTGAGGAAGTAGTGAGGCAGTGTTACCATAGTTGCAACTGAAGACGACAATGGATTAGCAATACTTAGCAATACTTCCTTCAGCGTAGCATCATCTGAGCGCAGTTCTTCCTTCAGCAGGAACGGCAAAGCGTAGTTAAGTGATGGTGGTTGGTGGGAGGGGGGAGGGGGGGGGGGGGGGAGGGGGTCAGGGCGACAGAGACCCCCAGTAGGAGATGGTAAAAAAGTACAGACATTGTTTATCAGGGTTTCTTTTGTTGAAAAGTGGGCTAGCCCCCCTCCCAACTCCACCGTGCCTGCTGTTCAGTATTTATAATCATGATTTACTGAAGGAAGAGTTGAAAAGACGGTCGTCACCTTGTTACATCGCCAGCTCCTAAATATATACATTAAGATGCGAGAATAACAATTTTCACTTAATGTTTCTTTCTATGATGATTTAACGACGTTATGATACACTTTTTCTTGTGTTTAAAAACGGTTTATTCTACTATCAATACTGAAGAAAACGAAACTTCGCTATAAAAACTTCTGCATCTTTTTCAAACTAAACCTAACATGATAAAATAATTTGACTCGCGGATGTTTTAACTGCTGAAGGAAGGAACTATCATTTGTCAGATTTCTGACTGAGAAAAACAAGGAAGTCAGTTTTGTCGTAGTAAAGTGCATCTGTTTGCTGTTCTGAAAACGTGACCAGGAAACGCTGAAAGAAAGTTACACAAGGTCACGGTCTAGTATATATACAGGTGTTTGTACACAGATTTCTCATAGCACGCAGTATTCAAGAAGAACAGAAATCATCACAAGACTTAGCGGTGAGTGTGAAGTAACTATATATACTGAAATCCAGTCGTACGCGCGTTATTTTGCAACGTTAAATACGTTTAGTGTGCGGTCAGTGAAGTAATAACTTATACCGAAATTCATCATTTTGAAGCGTTAGAGAAAAGTTTGTGTACTGTTTATTATGTCTTTATTCCTTGTGACTAATTTTTTGTTCTGTCTATACGTAGACTGAGCCTCGAGATTTTTCTAAGATGATGTTTCAAGGTTTGACTTCCGTCCTCGCGATTCTTTTCGCTGTATCTATGGCCGTCGGTAAGTTTTATTGGAAAGTTTTATCCATTTTCATTGAAAATAAAGACTCGACAGATTCTTATCCGATGTCTATTTGACTCACGTCAATCTGGATTGAGCTCACTGTTCCACGACACCTCACCAATTTGAAAGTAGTGATTTTTTTCACACATATAGAACATTGACTCACAAAAAACTGATTATGAATGCTGTTTATTAGTAGTAGAAAAACAAACAGATGGGTTGAAAAAATTCCTTTAAAAATGTCAATTTATTAAGGTTTGTTTTGAAGTTTCTCCATTCAATTTGATCGGTACTGCGGTCTATTTTTAATCCGAGGTTAAAAGTTCCAGGTTTGTTTTCTCCTGTTACAAAACATTTGTTGTTGTTTTTTCACTAAATTTAAAGGAGCTATGTCACGACATTTTAAGTCATTTTTTCTCACGAACAAAATCACTTTCGAATTGAAGGAAACCTCAAAATAACCCATATTTGTATCTTGAAATGTTTCTGATAAACCTCTGTGTAATTCTTTTTACCTACAAAGAAGGAATGTTTCCTTGTTTACCTCAAATGAAAAAATTGTTTGCATACACATGTACAGATGCCTATGATACTGAAGAAACCATGGAACTAAAGATGTTTGATCACGACTTTCGACCCTCGCATTCTCAGATGACTGAGATGCTAAAGGAGGCAGACCTTGAAGGCCATGGCTACGAAAAGGAAGTTACTTTGCGTTTGGTAGAAGAGCCCGGGAGTGACAAACCAAGGTACGACAGATCGCACCTGTACTTCAAGATTGTGAGCTGCCCACAAGTGCATCAGATTTACCAAGAAATATACACCTTGTTGCCAGGTAAATTAAAGAGAAATCTATTTCCTTAGCTGACGGGTCGGCTTAAAGGTGATTCCCTTGTATTGCACTGCGCATAATTACGCAGGTAATTAGCAGGCTGATTTCTAGTAATCGAGTATGTTAACCATAGTTTCCCTTTCAATTTTAATAATTCTCTTTGTATAGAATAAGTATAGTCAGACCATTTTCCATGTCAGAAAAATAAATAATCACTAGAAACGAGAACTTGCCCACTAACAAATACCTGGGTAATTATCGTACCTTGTACCTTTTGGGGTTAAACTGAATTTGTGGTTTGCGGAGTACCGCTTAGGGTGTTAAAATCTAAAATTAACGCCATTCGGAGTTATCCTGGTACCTTTTAGGGTGTTCAAGCCGGAAAAAGAATAGGATAGCAATTGTTTTTTTTTATCTTTTTACAATTGGTACCTCTCACGGGTGAAAAAGAATTCGAGCCACACCCACAAAGCGATATTTGGGGTTCCTTTCAAAATTTCTCTCCTTCACAAGCGCGATGACCTATTCTTTCTATTCTATATTTTGAAACAACAAATTTGAATAATCAACCAGGGAAAGTTTCAGAAAATGTCCAAGTCAACTTTAATTTCAAGGGAATCGGCCTTAACAACATGCTGTCTTTCTGTGGAATTAAATCCAGACGTAAACTACACTCGAATGTGGAAACAATTTAATTCGAGTCATATGACAGAAACGGTAGGAAATCATTCGGAATGCGATCGTCAGCGATCGGATTTGCGTCGACAGTGAGCCCGGATGAGAGCTGAGCAGCTGCATTCACAGGCGATGATCATGATGTAGAAACCCGACTCACTAGTTTTTTTATGTTTCGCGCGTACTATAACAAGCGTAGAGCGCGATAGCCAACAACACTGAAGACAAATTTAACAGCTTAATCGGTTTGCTTCCAGAGAAAAAAAGATGTGCCTTCGATCTTGAACGCGTCGACTAAAGTTTTTCTCTTTACGAACCTCTCGGTAAATAATTTTATTTTAATAGCGATTTTGTTTTACTTGTTCCAGGTGCTTTTCGACTGGATATGATCTCTAAATATAGCAAGGAGGTCAAATTCAGTCATTTGGACAGCATGGAGCTTTGCAAAACGGGAGTGGAAGTTCATTTCAAGAAAGCTGATACCTGCTATGAGAATGGGAAAGTCTCTAAATGCCGTCAGAAGCGTGCTTTGTCAAGCGGGGCATGCGTAACTACTACCGGCCACAAAAAATAAGAATAGCCAACACTTATTAAAAATTTGGCCGCATAAGTAGACGAAGCTTTTTAATCGTTTTAGTCGTTTTAGTCTTCTCTCGGCGCAGAAAAAAATATTATAATTTTTTAAACTTACAACCGTTAGTAGATGTTAGTAGCTCTTGAGTGGTTTCACGCTGTGAGCTAATTATGTAGATCGGCGATTAGGATTTTGTTAGTTTTAATGCCGTGATACTGACTGATTTTAGTATGATACAAATATGAACTGATTGTCGACTGTACCAGAAGTGCATGTAACTGTTGTTAGATGTTTGAATAAAAACATTCCCGGCCAAAGTGGAGCGTTTGCATCGTTCTTTTTTCTTAATGACGGATTACCCTTTCAAAGAAATTCGTCAAAACAGGTTAAAAGGATATTAAAGCCTAGTGGCTTATCAGTTATTCTCTCAGTGAATTGTTTAAAAGAAAATTTCTCTATATGCCAGTCTCTTGTTCAACAAAAACGTTCCTACACGCCTAACGCTCAAAATAATAATAATTTAAGTATTTTACACTTGAGAATGCAAAACAGTCTCTCTTTTTCTTTTCTGTCGTTTTCTCTTTTGAGATATAATAATAATCGAATCGAAGCCACGCGCGTGCCTCGCGGGCGGGCTCGCGAGGCGAGAAGAAAAAAAAGAATTTTCAGCGTCTTGGATTGGGCGACTTTTTTATTTTCATTCGAGAACAGGCATGATTAGCCCGGCAACCCATAAACCTCACGAGAGCATTCAGTTGATGATATTCAGAGCATGTTAAACCTCGGACGCAGGTACATCCAAAGTCATACCCCCACGACCGTACAAGGGGGGAGGGGGGGGGGGGGGGGGGGAGCCCCTCTCGTGGATTTTCGTTATTATAAGACACATTGTGCCTAGATAGCGGCCTGAGTTTATTTCCACAAGCTCAGCTAATCTGCTTTACTGGCCACGGCCACGCAATCAAAGCCCTGTGAGTGATGCCAAGCGGCAGTTTATTTCCACAAGTCTGTGTACAAAGCGTTGGAAAATGGTTGGTAACCAGTCTCACTTTGGTATTAAAGGGGCACTGTCACGGATTCGCATGCGCGAAAACTGCTCACTTCCTGTCGACCATAAATTATTTGGCCGCCATTCCATAATGACGGTTAGTGAAAATATTTGCATGTATTTTGTTTCTAATCACGATTATGTAAAACAGATAAAGTCATAATATTACTGTAACAGCGTGCGCTGTTCGCATACGTATTTCCGAAACATGATTTGCATACAAAATATTTTTGCAACGGCCGTAACGCAACGCACTTTTGACAGCCAAGCTTTAGATTTATCCATTTGTACACTGAAGTTTTCAACGGATAACCGTTGCCGTTGGAACGGCAGCTCAATATTTTTTCTCAACGGATCACCTGGCTTAGCTTCGAACGGGTGAAGATTTTTTTCTGAACGGGTAGCAGCAGCCGTTGGAACGGCTGAAGATTTTTTTCGAACGGGTAGCGGCAGCAGTTCGAACATTTTTTTCGAACGGGTAGTAGCAGCCGTTCGGCTTGCTAACCGTTCGGGTAGTGAACGGTTTTTAGCCTTTCGAACGGAAAGCCGTGTTGTACGTTTTCGCGTGAGAGGTCACAGCTGAGGTCACATCTGTTTCGATCACTCGTCTCCTCAACAACAAATGTGTCGCGAAGACAGTATCTTATCACTGTATCCTTCGTAACCTGCAACGAATTTCGCTTCAAGCCATGTTTTGAAACTGTTATCTTCAAGATAAATGCGTTTATGGGGTTTTGTCCACGCTCTCTTGGCTCTTGTCGGGGTATTGAATATTCTTTTTCGCCCAGAATTACTACGCTTTCCACCGTGCCGCCGCCGCCACTAGTCGACGCCATTTTGGATTTGGCAACTCAAACTTGAAAAAGTTGGCCTAACCTTTTCAAGTTCGACTCGCGAGACTGGCGCAGTGCCCCTTTAATATACCTTTATCCCCCAGTTTACCCGTTTTCTTTCACTGTATTACGATTATTAATCATTGTGCACGGATTAGACTAAAACTGTAGTGGAATACTAAAACTGTAGTTTTAATTCCTTATGTACATTGTTACTGTAATCTTGAAAAAAGTGTGAATAAAACAAAATTGAAAAAAATTGAATAGTTTGTCGCAGTTGTAACACGTTGCAATAAACTCCAGCTGCAATGAACCTTTATTTCCTGTCTTATTATTGGGTAGGCTTGTAAACAATTCCTTTCCTTAAAAAGTTAATGGAGAGAATAGCGTGCATGAAAAACATAGCCTTCAGTTTTAAAGTAAAGACACCGACTGAAATGATCCCGATAACACGCGCTACTCCCTACTCTCCCTACTCACCAGAGGAGCAATTTTTGACAATCTGGTTCCCTTCTCGAGGCATATATAAACAATAGCCTCCATTTGGCGAGGAAATATGCTCGGATATTTGTCCGCGGACATCATGAAAATCTAAGGTATCAGCTTTGGAAACGAAATTACTACTATTTTTTTTCAAGAGGTTCAACAGACCGCACACTGCTAAAAGCATATGTATCAGCCCTGCGCAATCTAGTCGACACATCTTGAACATCTTTCAGAATTCCGGAAGCCCCTACCACGGGTTTATTTCGAAACGAGACAGGAGCAGTTTTCAGTTTCCCTGGGGGGATTCCAACCAAAATTGTTTTGACCCCTCTGTTGATAATTGTTTTGCCTATAACCACCACGAGGTGGGATCCTTGGATCCGGTTTTTCGCGACAATAATAATGTAAATGACCTTTTCTTCCACAATTATAACAGATCGCTTGACTTGTGGGTGTTCGAGTCCGAAATCCCCTTGTTTGAAAATTTGGGTTGCTACGTGGCTGAAATTTTTCAGATCTAGGCGTATCCTTACCCACGGACTGTAATTCCTCTCTTATTATCTGCCTCATGTCGGATTTATCAAAGTAAGCGCCCTGTTGACCGACAGCGCCAATTGTTTTTTCCTTTGGCGCGACAACCTTTGACAGTTCTTCCAAAATTTGAGACAAGGCCACTTTAGCGTCAAACTCTGGTTTCTTTTCTATGCCGGCCAATACAGACTCTTTCAATTTTGCGAAATTTTCCGCTGATTGTAAACTTTCCGGCTGTTGTAAAACAACATACTTGCGAATTTCTGGTTTAAGGCCTTGTACAAGATACGGGGATAAGACAAATAACAACCGAAGGTCCAATGAGAAATTCCCCCAAAACGAAAACTAACCATAACTTTAGATTTCATGGAGGCCTTAGCCAAAATCGGAAGGACACCGAAACATAATTACCGTGGGAACCATTGTTAAACGTTAAATCATGGAGACAAAACGGGAAATGGAATTTGGATCCTAGAGGAGATACACGGGGGCCGCCCTTGACTACTGGACCTCCATGGGCAATAACAAGACAAATAAATCCCCAACGACCAATCATATTTAAGCACCCAGTCCCCAACCCAATACATCGGCTATTCAAAATGGCGGAGCAGGAGACACCGTCGAAGCAGGGCACTGGAAAGAATCGAAGAAGGACTTGGAAAAACGAGGACCTGAAAACATTAATCGAATGCCTACGAACAAAGGCCATGTCTGTGGAACACTTTCGACAAAGATTACCACGATAAAGACAGAAAGCAGTTGGCAATATCAGAAATTGAGGAGATTTTGTTTTCCTTTTTACCAACTTCGGGACTCTTTTTTTTCTTCTGTAGTAAGTTACAAGTAACTATTGCAGCGAGAGCTTTTTTCTTATATCTTTCCGCCATTTTGAAAATTCCCGGGAAAAAATATAAACAAACGCCATCCATGTTTGTGTGATGTTATGACGTTTAGCCGCGCGATCTAACATGTTAAAACGTTTAGCCCGGGCTTTACAAAACATTTGTTGTTGTTTTTTCACTTAATTTAAAGGAGCTATGTCACGACATTTTAAGTCATTTTTTCTCACGAACAAAATCACTTTCGAATTGAAGGAAACCTCAAAATAACCCATATTTGTATCTTGAAATGTTTCTGATAAACCTCTGTGTAATTCTTTTTACCTACAAAGAAGGAATGTTTCCTTGTTTACCTCCAATGAAAAAAATTGTTTCCATACACATGTATAGATGCCAATACTGAAGAAACCATGGAACTAAAGATGTTTGATCACGACCTTCGACACTCGTATTCTCAGATGACTGAGATGTTAAAGAAGGCAGACCTTGAGGGACATGGCTACGAAAAGGAAGTTACTTTACGTTTGGTAGAAGAGCCCGGAAGTGACAAACCAAGGTACGACAGAACACACTTCTACTACAAGATAGTGAGCTGCCCACAAGTGCATCAGATTTACCAAGAAATATACACCTTGTTGCCAGGTAAATTAAAGAGAATTCTATTTCCATAGCTGACGGGTCGGCTTAAAGGTGATTCTTGTATTGCACTTCGCATGCACGCAGGTAATTAGCAGGCCGATTTCTCGTAATCGAGTATGTTGACCTATCTTCGAAGTTTCCCTTTCAATTTTAATCATTCTCTTTGTATAAAATAAGTAAAGACCATTTTCCATGTCAGAAAAATAAATAATCACTAGAAATGAGAACCTGTCCACTAACAAATACCTGGGTAATTGTCGTACCTTGTCGTACCTTTTAGGGGTGATATTTTGTGGTTTGGTACCGCTTAGGGTGTTTAAATCTAATATGACCACCATTAGAGTTATCCTGTGTTTTTTAGGGTATTAAGCTGGAAAAGAATAGGATAGCAACTGTTTTTTTTTCTTTCTTTTTACAATTGGTACCTCTCACGGGTGAAAATGAATTCGAGCCACACCGACAAAGCGATATTAGGGGTTCCTTTCAAAATTTCCGACGATCTCCCACGTCACTTTTATTATAAAGCATCTTTAGTCGATCATATCTCTTTCACAGGCGGGATGACCTATTCTTTTTATTCTATATTTTGAAACAACAAATTTGAATGATCAACCAGGGAAAGTTTCAGAAAATGTCCAAGTCAACTTTAATTTCAAGGGAATCGGCCTTAACAACATGCTGTCTTTCTGTGGAATTAAATCCAGACGTAAACTACACTCGAATGTGGAAACAATTTAATTCGAGTCATATGACAGAGACGGTAGGAACTCATTAGGAATGCGATCGTCAGCGATCGGATTTGCGCCGACAGTGAGTCCAGTGAGCGCGATCATGATGTAGAAACCAAGCTTGATATTGTTGAAGCAGCTGCCGACTCACTACATTTTTTTATGTTTCGCGCGTACTATAACAAGCGTAGTGCGCGATAGCCAACAGCACTGAAGACAATAAACAACTAATTTAAGACATTTAACAGCTGAAATCGGTTTGTTACCAGAGAAAAAATGTGTACCTTCGATCTTGAACGCGTCGTCTAAAGTTTTTCTCTTTACGAACCTCTATATTAATAACACGTATTTATAGCGATTTTGTTTTACTTGTTCCAGGTGCTTTTCGACTGGATATGATCTCTAAATATAGCAAGGATGTCACATTCAGTCATTTGGACAGCATGGAGCTTTGCAAACAGGATTCGAAGTTCATTTCAAGAAAGCTGATACCTGCTACGAGAATGGGAAAGTCTCTAAATGCCGTCAGAAGCGTAATTCTCCGATGATAAGCGGGTCATGCATAAATACTATCGGCCACAAAAAATAAGAATAGCCAACACTTATTAAAACTTTGGCCGCATAAGTAGACGAAGCTTTTTAATCGTTTTAGTCCAAAGTAAACTTCTCTCGGCACAGAAAAAAAGATTATAATTTTTTTAAGCTTACAACCCGTAGTAGCTCTTTAGTGGTTTCACGCTGTGAGCTAATTATTTATATCAGCAATTAGGATTTTGTTAGTTTTCTGATTTTAGTATGATACAAATAGGAACTGAATGTCGACTGTACCAGAAGTGCATGTAACTGTTATTAAATGTTTAAATAAAAACATTCCCGGCCAAAGTGGAGCGTTTGCATCGTTCTCTTTTCTTAATGACGGATTACCCTTTCAAAGAAAACAGGTTAAAAGGATATAAAGCCTAGTGGCTAATCAGTTATTCTCTCTCAGAGGCCCCGTCCACACTACGCCGAATAAATTTGAAAACGCAACTTTATTGTTACGGTTAGGCCTACCGTCCACACTAATCCGGATAAATTGTCCACCGAAAACGGAACTTTTCGAAAACGCTCTTCAAAGTAGATAAATTTGAAAACGCCGGCTTTGCGTTTTAGTGTGGACGGAAAACATTTTGAAAACGGAACTTTTAGAAAACGCTGACGTCACGATAATCATGTGATTTCTCTGCCCGAGTCTTCCTCCAACATAAATCCAAAATGGCGGCCGACATGGTGATTGCCATCGATTTTGAAGCTTTGAACTCCATTGCTAAGTTCAACAATAATTCCACCTCGTCATCAGACCACGAAAAGTAGTCACTTTTGTTGTTTTCGTCAGATTTCTTCTTCTTTGGGCCGGATTTCGACATTTTCGGAGCTGTTATTTTTTAATACTTCCAGTCTGTTCAAAGATGGCGGGAAGTGGGAAGAAGTGGGAAGCGTCGCGGGAAACCAAATTTATCGAGGGCTCAATTAGGCCCTTATCATGCGCATGCTCAAGAGTGCATTCAAGCGTTTCTGCCGCCGGTGATCGTTGTAGTGTGGACGGAAAACATTTTATCCGTTTTCCAGTGTGGACGGAAAACTGTTGCGTTTTCAAAGTAAAAGTTGTCTATTATCAAAATAAACAAATTAAAAGGGAAAAGGGTGGAAAGTAATTAAAATTGCAATATCTCCAAATTCGCCGCAATAACTCCAGCGCCGAGGCGATTTTCGCCCTTCACAGCGGTCAAACGCAAAAATTCGGCGCCACTTCCAGTTTTCGCTGTCTTGAATTTTTTAAGAGATTGAAGCGTAATGGCCGAGAAGTTTGTAAGAAACGTTATAAAAAACATGCAGTGGTAAACAAAAATAAGAGCTGAGAAACTTGGTGGCGGCGTACAAAGCTTAACTTTTGGCTTGAAAGTGGACGACTTCACAATTTTAAGACATTTATAAGCGGCAGTTTTGGCGGGAACTGTGTCATGACGTAACCCGCCATGAAATCTATGTCACGTGAACCCGCGGGATCGGCCCCGAGAACACGTTGTTGTTGTAATACGAAGAAGGCGAGTCCGCCATATTGTGTTGACCTGGAATAAAACTCGCCCGACGCGACATGGTAGCAGAGCGAAACAACCTCGGACCTAACTGAAAGATGTAAAATACAAAACCGAAGATATCTATCGAAAATTTAACTGAAGAAGACTGCTGCCTGTTAGCGAAAGAAGATAACATCACCGAACCGATCGATCGACACATCGAAGAAAACCACAACACAACCACGTAACACGAAACTACAACGCAATGCCGAAAGATTTAGGTGCAATCAGAAGGCTAATCGGACCACGAAAACGACATCTGAGTCTCAGTGTTGAAGCTGCAAAAGAAATCAAACAGCGTCCAATAGATGGTGATTTTGAACCACTCTTAGACGAAACCCGTGAAAACAGAGATCAGCTCCATCAACATTTGACTGTTTACAAAGATCTCCGTAAAGACCTCGAAGACGCCGCCAAAAAAGCGGGAAAAATGGAACACGAAACGGTGATGGCCGATTACGATGAATGCATGGAGCTTGTATTCGAAGCAGAGCACCTCGTCGTGGGACTTAGCTCGAAAATAGAGATGATCAAAGACAGATTCGAATTCGTGCTCAAGCGAGGAACTCTTCGAAACTCTGAAAGTGAACCATAATCTGGATGAAAAGATGTTGGAAATTGAGCAACAGAAGGCCGAAATCGAACACGGAAAGTTGGAGATTGAAGCAGAAAGGCTTAACCTGGAGAAAGTTAAACTGGAGAAGAAATTGGAAGCTGAGACAGCAAAAACCGGGAGTAAACCAAATGCTGTGAAATTACCGAAGCTCGACTTTAAGAAATTCAGTGGAGAGTTGTTGTTGTGGCCCGAATTTTGGGATTCATTTGACTCTGCAATAAACTCCAACTCATCTCTCAGTTCAGTGGATAAAATGAATTACCTGAAAGCCAAATTGGATGGAGAAGCCGCTCAAGTGATATCAGGACTTGCCCTGACAAATCTTAATTACGAAGAAGCAATCAGGCTTTTACAAGAACGCTATGGAAAAAACGAGATTATCATCAATGCTCATTACACTAGTCTCATGGATCTGCCTACTTCATCAAGCCAAACAGCCGCTATGCGCTCCAGCTATGATGTCATGGAGAAACATCTTCGTTCCTTAGAAGCCCTGGGAGAGGATGTAAATTCAAAAATGCTTGTATCCTTGATACTAACTAAGCTACCTAAGGATGTATTAATTCATCTGACCGACCAGAAACAGGACGGTCAGGAATGGACAGTTAAATTACTTAGAGAGAAATTGCATAGATACATCACAAACCGGGAAAATGCAGAACGACAAAGTGGTATTAATAGTGACAGTACTAGTGCTTATTCTGATAGCACCAAGCCCCGCATGTCCCAAGTGAGGGATACCATGACAACTACCGAGACATTGTTCTCCGATGCAAAGTACCCGCCAAAAATTCCCAAAGCCAGCAAACGAGATACCTGTATCTATTGCAAAGGAAAACACTGGAGTGATGAATGCCAGAAATTTGGCACGGTAGCAGCCAGGAAGGAAAAGATCAAAGGACACTGTTTCCTTTGTTTGAAGAAGGGACACACCCTACGGGAATGTAAGGCTGACAAACTGTGTGTTCACTGTCAAGAGAAAAATCGCCACCACAGAAGCTTATGCATCAAGAAATTTCCACCTGGGAAATCCACAGAGTCAGTAGACATAGTGACTGAATCTTTAACGACCTGCATCACAGTTGAGGAGTCGTTGTTAGCTACGGGAGAGCAAGTGTTAATGCAAACAGCCACTGCTGAAGTAGAAGACTTGAACAAGTCAAGAAAGCAGACCATCAGATTGCTCTTGGATACAGGGAGTCAAAGAACGTACATTACAGAAGACTTAGCCAAGAAACTCAAGCTGGCAATTAAAGGATCCGAGACACTGTCCATCTTTACATTTAGCAATTCCAAGCCACGACAGTTACAGACCCCTGTCACGGAACTTCGTCTGTTAACAAAGGATGGCTCATCTTTGCATTTGAGAGTTAATGTAGTGCCCAAGATAACCGGTACACTTCAAAGAGCATATTTTGACACCACAAAAATTGAACATCTCCTGAAAGACATTCCTTTAGCTGACTCACTTCCCACTGCCTCAGAGACAGCCAGTATAGAACTTCTCCTTGGCAACGACTACTACTGTGACATTTTCTCTGGTGAAATACCGCTTAAGCATGTTGCCCCAGGATTAAACCTCATGGAATCCAAATTGGGATGGATCCTTACAGGACGAATCAAGTGCCAGGAAGGTCAAGCTGCCCCTTCAGTGTCAATGCTTACCTACTCGTCTAGTCCCATCACTGCTCACATTGGTACTGCATTTAATGACCCAGAATCATTAATGAACTTTCAACCACAACTAGAAGACTGTCTTCTGGAAACTTGAGACCCTTGGAATTAGCGGCTCAGTGAATGAAAGTGATGATGACAAAGCCCTGCAGAAATTCAGTGAAACTGTGAAATTCGAAGATGAACGTTACCAAGTGACCTGGCCATGGAAAGAAGAACGGCCATTGTTACCGAGCAATTATGACTTAGCAATGGGAAGATTGCGATCTCTTGTCAACAAGCTCATGAAAAACCCCGAACATCTTCAAAAATATGATGCTGTCCTCCAGGACCAGTTAGAAAAAGGAATCATTGAAGTTGTACCCGAGGAAGATTCCGAAAACACACTGAAGCATTACATCCCACATCACGAGGTAGTAACGCCAGAGAAGACAACAACCAAGTTACGCATTGTATTTGATGCCTCTGCCAAAACCAAGAAAGTAAATTGTAGCCTAAATGAATGCCTACACCGTGGCCCAGTGATTCTTGAAGATCTGTGTGGTCTTCTAATGAGATTTAGACTGAATAAAGTAGCACTCATTGCTGATGTGGAGAAAGCATTCCTTCAAGTGGGACTCCAACCAGAAGACAGAGATGTAACAAGGTTTATCTGGTTAAAGGATGCTACAAAGCCCACTCTGGAAAATAACGTCCAGATCCTCAGATTCGCCAGAGTTCCATTTGGCATGATTTCGAGTCCATTCCTACTGGCCGCGACTGTCAAGTATCATTTAAATGCAGCTGATACACCAGTAGCCAAGAAGATTGCCAACAACATGTATGTGGACAATGTGATCACAGGCGTTTCCACACCAAAGCAAGCTGATCAATTTTACAAAGAAGCAAAACCCTTGTTTCAATCTTCATCAATGAATCTTCGAGAATGGGCATCCAACTGTAACGAATTCCTTCAGAGCATTCCTGAAAGTGACCGAATCACTGGAAACAAGATGAAAGTCCTTGGCACGACGTGGGATATGAACAGTGACTCGTTATTTATCAGTGGAAGCGACATCTCAGCCAGTCCAATCACAACCAAAAGAGAGGCCTGCAGTTTATCAGCAAATTCTATGATCCATTAGGTTTCCTCTCTCCAGTCACACTGAATGGTCATTCAAGAATTATGGCAACAAGAGTTAGACTGGGATGAAACACTCAGCGCTGCACAACAAGACAAATGGTGCAAATTACATGAAGACCTTCTTCCACTGTCATCCCTGCCTATCCCAAGATACATAGAAGGAGACGACTACAAATTATTCTGCTTCAGTGACGCGTCCGCAAAGGCATATTCAGCAGCAGTATACCTGTACTCTACAGTGGGTGGAATCGCAAATGTGAACCTGATATTCTCCAAAGCACGAGTCGCGCCAACCAAGCAACTGAGCATCCCAAGATTAGAACTGTTAGCTGTTCTTATTGGAACTAGATGTTTAAATTATGTGGCCAAACAACTCCGGTCTCCCGTCACAGACCGTATTCTGTGGACAGACTCCCAATGTGTCCTACACTGGATGAAAAGCCACAAACCATTGCCGACATTTGTCCAAAACAGGCTGAAAGAGATCTCCTCGAACAAAGATGTCAAATTCAGATACATCAGTACAACCCAGAATCCTGCTGACCTAGCCACCAGAGGAATCACAACAGAAGAACTTGTCCACAGCAACTTATGGTGGCATGGACCATCATGGCTCAAAGATGACATGACAAAGTGGGACTTTCAGCAGATTGATGACAACACATTACAACAGCTGGCCAAACACTCGCCTGGTACAGAGATTATTTACGAAACTTCAGCTCTGACAGAAATTGAATGCAAGAAGGAAAAGGCTGGGGAACCAATTGCCCCTTTCGAGCTGAACATTAAAAACTATTCCTCTCTAACCAGACTTCACAGAGTGACAGCCTGGACTCTGAGATTCATTCGAAAACTCCAAAAGAAAAGTACCGAGAAAGAGGAGCTTACAGCTCAAGAAATCAGCCAATCAAAGCTTATGTGGGAAACATACACCCAGAAGAGCAATTTCGCTTCAGAAATCCATGCTATCAAGAGCAACAAGAAAAACAATTTGAAGCATCAACTAGGGTTAGAGATGGATGAAAATGGAATCCTTCGTTGCCATGGTAGGTTGATCAGTGAAAACCTGCCGAAAAACACTCTTTATCCGAAACTCCTGCCAAAGAACAATGCCTTTACGAACTTAGTCATCATTAGCTTCCATGAAAAGCTAATGCACGCTGGAGTTTCCCATTCCTTATCAGCAATTCGAAACGAGTATTGGATTCCACAAGGACGAGCTGCTGTAAGAAGAGTACTTCTCTGCTGCCGAAGATGTCGAAGATTCCAAGGAGGTCCATACAAAAATGCCAAGCATGGCACCATATCCTTCGCAAAGGATAGAAGAATCGCCACCCTTCAGTTACACAGGCCTCGATTACCTGGGACCCCTCTATGTGAAAGTTGGAACAGAAACCAGCAAGATATGGGTTTGCCTCTTCACCTGCTTAGCAGTCAGAGCTATCCACTTAGAGATTATCAGGGACATGACTGCAGATCAGTTCCTCTTGTGTCTTAGAAGATTTATTGCCAGGCGTGGCAAACCAAAGCAAATCATCTCAGATAATGCTCCACAATTCAAGTTGACAAAGTCTACTCTTGACGAGGCATGGCAATCTGCTACTACTCATCCGACACGCACAGCTATTTGGCAAATGAAGAAATCAAGTGGAAGTTTATTGTTGAACTTGCACCCTGGATGGGAGGCTTTTACGAACGTCTTGTGGGACTTGTGAAGCAGTCTCTCAGAAAGTCAATCGGGAAAATCTGCTTAAACTTTGACCAGTTCCAAACAGTCCTGACAGAGGTAGAAGCTGTACTCAATTCTAGACCGTTAGTGTATGTGGGAGCTGACCTGGACTCTGGATTCACACTCACACCTTCTCACTTCCTCAACCTGAATCCAAAAACTGGTGTGCCACACCTACAAGCAGAAGAACTTGAGGAAGACCCAGACTTTCTGGATAGGATGAGTTCTTCCAAGAAAACTACTGGAAACCTGGCGCAAAGGACAAAAGCATCTGACACGTTTTGGAAACTTTGGTTTAATGAATACGTGCTGAGCTTGCGGGAAAGAACCCAGCAAACTTTAAAAGCGCCCAGAATTCAATCTGACATCCACCCTTCCAAAGGAGACATTGTACTTCTAAAAGAAAACTCACCAAGAGGCAGCTGGAAGTTGGGAAAAATCGAAGAACTCATCACAAGCCATGATAAAGAAATTCGAGCAGCCACAGTGAGAAACATCATCGGGAAAGCTACTGAAACAGAGCTTTAAATTTTCTGTATCCTTTGGAATGTGCAGAACTAAGTGGAGACCGAGCCAATCCTGATGAAACCAATGACAAGAAAGCAAACAAAGAAGTTTCGCACGACCAGGAGAGAAGAGAGCAAGCAGTAAGCGAACGCCAGTCCGTCGAGCTGCGATCGAAGCAAGGAAAACATTGAACAAATTACTCAACAAATCGTAGACAGTTGCTTTGATGCAATTTATTGTTGAGTTTGCATGTATCCTGGAACAATGTGCTTAAAGACAGTGTTAGTGACTACAACCGATCACGTTGAAATTAAGGACTTTTTTTTAAGCCTCGGGAGTGTCATGACGTAACCCGCCATGAAATCTATGTCACGCGAACCCGCGGGATTCGGCCCGAGAACACGTTGTTGTTGTAATATGAAGCCTCCACATTTCTTTGTCTTTAAGTCTTCCCACCAAAAAAATCAATTTTAAACTGCTATCCAAGTCGGGACAGCTTAGACCTTAACCAAGTGTATCGATGTTTCTTGTGTTCCCATTTAAAGTATATATGTGACCCGGCCATAGGGAAAAGGGGCTTAAGGTGATTTTTACAAACGCATTTAAATGCATCATTTGAAATGCATTTCAAACGCATTTACAAAATTATTTCAAATGCATTTCAAAAATGTGTTTCAAATGGTTTCAAACTGAAGGCGTTTCACAAAAACAGAATGAAACCGCGTTTCATTGCGTTTGAAACACAAAAAATAGTTAATTAAGATCGTGCCATAAATTATTGCCATTACAGAGGTTAACTGCCATACGCCGGCCAAATTTATAACAGAGCCGGGACAACTAGGAGTCTTTTTTGTAGGAAGCTCAGGCACGAACTATTAAGACGAATGAATAGTCAAAACGTTTTGCAGAACCGGTTCAAGCGTGATGGAAACAAGTCCTATTAATAAATGCTAAAGCGGGAACTTCTATAGCTTTAGCTCAAAAATAGTATCCGATATACGGATAGCTTCGAAGGGGCAGCTCATAATCATGGATTAAACGTAAACAAAATATTAAGAATCGATGACGCTGTAAAGTTTTTTTTTTCTAAAATTATAAAGTTCATCGTAAATCTTGTATGTATCACTCGACGGTCGTAGCCTAATTTACATTCCGTAGATTATTAATCTGTTCTCATAAGGATCATGCGGGATACCATGACGCCACGCAATAAAAAAAACTGCTAACAGCTAGCTAGAATTAACACACCAAAAAAAATCCATAGAGTGCATTAACTGAAAAAATTGAAACAGAAACTTTTTTTTCCCCCCCCAAACGTATGTAAAAATCGAAACAAAAAAATTTTTTTTTTCGGGTGGTGGAAAAAAAAAAAAAACCCCGCCATTTCCTCATTCAAGATACAAGAAGAATGTCGCGCTTTGTGAACAGATGATAGGCGTGACTGATTAAACTAAAGATAACACTGACGTCTTCGCACCCGCAAGGAGTTACAAGTATGTTTACAGAGGAGTTGAATAGATTGAGGTAAATTGTTGTAACATTACAGGAAAGAAAACGAGGAGTTATCGTACTGTGTTGGTTTTCACTTGGAATCGAGGCATAGAACTGATGGGCCTCCGTGACAAACGATCAGTGTTGCGTGCGTTATGCTCGATCTGCGGTTAGAAGTCTTGTCTGCTGTCGATGTCATGTCAAAAGCCTTGTCCGAGCGTTTCGTTTAGGTGCACGGCTCAATGCATTGCGCAAGTGTTATTGGAAAAAACGTTGCCAAGCATTGTCAATTCTGATAAACATGTAAATATAAACTAAATTCGATTCTGAGACGGACATTGCGGCTTTATAATGACGGCTAGTTGGGAGAAAATATATTCGACCGTATTGGGCGGAGTCGCAAAGCAACCCCCCCGGAGACCAATACGGAATATAATTTTCTCCCAACGCTCGTCCATTATAAAAGCCTTCCCCTCCGTAATGTCGTCTCAAAATCGAATTTAGTTTTGTATCGCGATTCAAACATTTTTGGACAAATTAAAAGGGAAAATTAAGATCAGTTGTTGTTGATTGAAATAGAAATTCCCACTATACGAGACGTAATGTACACGAATACTTGAACGCGAAAGCATTTTATCGTTTCAAAGAAAGTCGGACTTTTTTCGCCGATAAATGCTTATGGAAACAAAAACAATTCAGAATTATGTCCCACAAAGTTTGCTAAAGTACAAACAGCAATGAAATGGGAAAATAATCCAATTTTGCACCGAAAAAGTTGATTTACAATTTAGCGCGTGAACATCGCGAAAGATGAAATAAATGACTTTTAATACTCACCATACGCTAACTTTTAGATTGAGAAAGTTGTACCGGCGAATAAAGCACTCCATAAATGAGCAAATGACAAGATATAAAACGATTGCCGACGAGTTCATCGTAGAAAACTTTTGAATTTTGATTCTTACGTGAGGAACCCAATTCAGTGCCCCCGGTGCCAATCTGTATTCTTCAGAACCAGTCACCGGCCCGCATTTGAGATGACATTACCGCAAAATAATTTCGTCTCACTCGTAAGCAAAACTTATAGGTGGATCGCGATACTGATGTTTATACTGTGTACGTGCTCGCTTACACGTTTTTAGAACAAGAAATACACCTGAATATTCCTGTTATCTTTCTGATATCTTTCGCGTATTACACGTAAAGATGCTTTTAGAACAAGGTTACTCCCCAGGATTATTCCAGCGTCTTTAGAACACTTTTACGCGCTGTTCTCTTATTAAACAAATTAATTACTAGGTACATGATGTAGGCGAGTTGACTTCAGTGTGGGCGAGTTAACTTGTTGGCGAAGCGACCGGCTTCGCATACGGAACTTGATTGACTTTGTCCAAATGTTGTACGAAAAACCGAGTGGAAGGTTTTCGATGGTTGCGACTCAGATGAAGCTTAAATCAACGGAGACGGACGCTCCAAGAATTACTAATTCATGCATTGGAATGTCGTACGATCTTGAATTCATACTCGAAAGGAAAGGTAATTACAGAATTACAGGAGTTGTCAAATAATGTCATAGCTTGTTCACGCATCACATTTGTTGACATTTCCGTTAATTTTGAGAATACTGCTATGCACTCTATAAAAACTTTCTTGTTGTTTATTTATTGATCGACCTAACGATGGAAATATTACTGAACTTTTAATCAAAAGTAAAAAGTGTGACTGCACCACCGTGATTTATCTAGCTTTTTTAAATTTCATTAACGACGCCTGAAGTTACCGTTTACCATCTTCAGTCCAGCATTTGTTGTGTTGTCGAATAAATTATGCTTCAGTGGTAATAATAATGCAGGTTGTTGACAGATGGGCGTTTCAAATGCGTTTCTCCACGTTTCAAAACGCTGAAAAAAGTAAACGTTTCTAACACTGTTTGAAATGTGTTTCAACGGGTTTCAAAATTATTTAAAACGAGGTTTCAAATGCGTTTCAAATATAAACGCCTTGAAACGCTGATGCGATAAGCCCCCTTTTCCTATGGAGGGTCACATGCAAGGTATTTCCAAACCATAGCCGGCTCCTCTGTTAACTCTCTTCCTGGTTACTTTCACAGTGCCCATATTTGTGCTTCTTTTTAAGAACCTGCTAACATAAGTTGCCATGCGCTGAGGTATATGACCAACAATCTCATCCTGTTCGCTTACTGTATTAGCATGTTGAGTCTGTCATGAGGTTGAAGAGAGTGGCATTGCTCTGGTGTCTTGTTCGAATCGGGAATGTCGGCATGTGCACATGAAGGCCTAAACAGCCGCAACAGCATTTACATCCTTTAGATTCTGAGGCTCTCGTTTCAAATCTTTCTTCTCGTCTATTTCTGGAACCCAAGTCATTTCATCTTTGTAGACATGATATCTCTAATTAACAACCGCGTCGCAAGTGGAGGTTGGGTGCCAGCGAGTCCCCTCCGGTCTGAAGGCAGAAACCCCAGCCCAGAGAGGTAGACCACCCAAGTGGCCTTCCCTAGCCGCAACCCAGCCACGAGCCCCCCACAACACTACCACCTAGGCACCCGTCACACTGAACAAAAAGTACAGTGGAAAATAACCAAAACAACCCTAGAAAGACAAACTAAGTAAAACAATAGATAGATGTAGGGGGAGGGGGGGATGGGGACGCAAAAGACAACCACTGCAAAAACACAGTGAACGCTCGAAGGGACAAACACAGAACGCACGTGGAAATGGCAACGCATACGGTGCACTAAACGACCGCTGACCGCCAGCCGACACAAGAGCCCTGATCCGAGCCTGTAGAATGCACCCTAAACGCCGAGTGAAACGATACGGGACAAGCCAGGAAAGCTACGCGAACACTGGGAGCAACAAACCCGGGCAACACTATGAAGGACACGCTAAAACGCTACCGGTATAAAGGTAGTGCGGGGAAAGCTAAAACAGACAAGCCAGGAATGCTACAAGAGACATGCCGGGAAACGCTACAAGAGACTGCCGGGAACGCTACAAGAGACACGCCGGGAACGCTACCTGTGAAAACACCGGGGAGAACACACGCTACCATGGACACGGCCGGGTACACTATAGAGATACGCTGGGAATGCTAAACAACAACGCGCTGAGAACCCTGTAAGGGAAGCTGGGGAAAAACGCTAACAGAACCAGCCAGCGCCACGCTTGCTCCTAGTAGTTAACTAAGTTAAATAATATTTAACTACATTTAACAACCGCGTCGCAAGTGGAGGTTGGGTGCCAGCGAGTCCCCCTCCGGGCTGAAGCCACAAACCCCAGCCCAGAGAGGTAGACCACGCCAGTGGCCTTCCCTAGCCGCAACCCAGCCACGAGCCACCCCACCCCAAGCCGAAGGGATCTCCGAGTTGCTCGGAGCATAAGCAGGGGGGCTCGTGGCCAGAGGCCACCTCCCCAAATGACCAAACCTGAGGCACCCAACCCCTGATAAGCGCACCTACGTAAGATAACAGAACATACCCGCTACAACATCTGGTTGCTAACCCGCACAATGGACTGACTGGGTCCGGATGTAAATCTGGTACGCGTCACTGGACCACCGTCCTAAGGTCTTGATCAGGTGATCCGGGACCCCGCACGAAGCTGCAGTAGTGGCAGCCCCAATGCGAAAACTGTGGCCTGAGAAAGAGCCTGAATAGCCGGCAGCACTCAAGATGGATTGTACAGTAGAGGACAGCTTCTGTGTTAATGGCCGACCACTGCGGTACTGGAACACAGGACCAGGAGCCGGACCGCGCAAGGTTAAGTAGCTATTAATCGCCACGACAGGGCAGACGGCAACGTCTCCCCAGCCCACATAAATATCGCAGCCCTTTCGAAAGGGGTCGGTCTTGGAACACTTGATATGAACCTTGAAGCAGGAGGGATTGACTCGGGAATCGGCCTGAATATCACTGATGGACAGATGAATGTTGGAGTTAAATGAGGAGTTAACTGTAAATTCCCAGCACGTAGAAAACCAAAAATCCCAGACAGCAGGCAGCCCAAAGCATGACGTGGTCTGGGTCATTCAAATCCAGAGACTGCTGAATAACCTTTCAAGAGGTCAATCGTGATTGGGAGGCGTGACGGACTAGCTGAACCTTGAACCCGCTTAATGCCCCTGAGGAGACGTTGCAGCTGAAGGCAATTGACGAAAGGATCTGGCAAACCATTGTCGATATGGAGGGAGCGTACAGCTGATAAATAGACCTTAATGGAAGAGTGGTTCAAGCTGTCAGCCAGCCACGCACAGAAAACGCATCAGAGTTTGCTCATCAGTTGGGAATGGGGAACCATCGGGGCCCATACGACCATCCTTTCGACAAAAATCAAAGTACCGACGCTGGGCGGAGAGGTAGACACGACAAGTAGCTGGGGCTAAGCCTGGAGCAAGTAAAAATGACACCTCTCGGTTCAACGACCTGTAGGACTGCCAGAAGAGCTGGGGAACTGCTGTCGGCTGGGTGTCTGCCAGCGGAGCCAGTTGCTGGAAGCACTGAAATTGAAAACGAGAGAGGACATCAGCAATCGGATTGTCCTTACCCCGGACAGATGATGAGGTAAAGGAAAATGAATGACGCATGGCAAGCAGGGTGAGATGTCGCAGTAAAACCATTAGGTTGCGGTCCTTAGAGGTGCCAGACTTCAGAACGGCCACCACCGATTCGTTGTCGCTGAAGAACTCTACCCGCCTCGAGACCCATAATGGACCCCACACGTGAGCTGCTACGACCACTGGGAAAAGTTCCTTGTAGGCAATTGACAGGGGACGTTGTTGCTCTGACCAGGCGCCGGAGAAACCAGTGACCATTGAAGATAGCACCATAACCCAAAGACCCGGCGGCATCGGAAGACACTTTGAAAATCCGGAAGGGGAGCCCAGTTAGGGGTGAGAAAGAAACTCAGGCCGTCCCAATATCTGAAAAACTCTCGCCACCACGCTAAGTCCCGCCAAAATTCCTGATTAAGCCGAATGGGGTGATCCTACCGACAACGCCATTTCAGCCAAAGGTATCTGTCCTGAGGGTGAACTGCAACGTTTCTATAAGCCGAAACCAAAACAAATTTTGCCATGAGGGTTCCGCGATCTCTGGCCATAATGCCATTGATGAAAGCATCAACTGTAACGTACGGAACGGAGAAGGGAGACTTCGGAATGCCGTCGTTCACACCCCGCCCCTCGGGCGACGAGAGATCAAGGATCAGGCGCTACTTGCCAGGTTGGTTGTTCTTCGGAATCACCCCGAAGCGACTGATGTGTAGATAGGGGAATGGAGGACTAGAGAAGGGGCCAGCAATCCTTCCCAGGGCGACTTCTGATTGGAGATACTCGTCGATAACTCCAGGATGATCCAGGGAGGAACACATGTTCGACAAAGCTGACCGTAGGGAGCCCGCGGGAGCTGCGAAACCGATGTGGAAGCCGTCCCTTCAGCCAGAGAGAACGTACGCCACTGCAGATCTATCTGGGTGATTGACCAATTCTACCTGAAACTTGGACAGGATCAACGGGGACACATGGTCAACTGGTGCCAATGGAAAACAGCATGACCAACGCCAACTTGGGACTGCTTAACAACTGGCAAGGGTCCGCAGGCTGAAGGGCCAATAACGAGAACTCTGGTATTGAACATGACAAAACGTTATTTACACTATTTACATGTACATGACGCGAGCCCACTGGCTCAGAACCGTCTCCCCAAACTGGCGGCAGGCCAGTGGAGAAAGGAAAGGGGGAGGCGACTCTGGTATGCTCTCCCTGACAGGTCTCGCACACGTGATGAAAACGGCATCTCCCAAAGGGCCAGAGACAGCGACCCTGGTTCCAGGAACGGCAGATCTGAGACGGTGGACTGTGGATTTGACTGGCCGAGGGGCTAGAGGCTGATGCAGGCTGTAGTAACTGCCGAGGGGAAGGGGGGGCAGGCGACCGAAGATGAAAGTTGTACAGGTCCAGTTTCATCCTAGACCAGTCGGCCAGGCCCGAAGCCGCTGCGTCTTTTCGGAAGGCCAAATCATACTCCAATCAGGCCTGGCCTGGATGCTGACGTGCAGTTTGGATTACCAGAAGCTTGTATTTTGTTGTATCTGACCAACGATGCGGATGGGCGTTACACACCACCAACTGGTATATGGTCAAGGCCTTCGGTCCATGTGAGGATGTCCTGTACCTCCACTACACGCCGTCGGATGACGATACAACCAGCTTTGCCGTCTTGCCGCACGCAAATTAGCCGAAAGAAAGTCGGCCAAGTCCACAAAATGGCCGGCCGTAATTTTGGCGACCAACTTGTAGGGAACCGGGGCATGCCCCGGCCCCACCACGAACGCTTTTTCGGCCTTGGGAGGCAGAGGGGACAGACCCATGTTAGCCTGACTGTACGGCACCCCGGTGGAAAAAAGCGGCAATGGGACCGAGTTCACGAGGCCAGTCAAGCTCAGCGATGTGATGGCCGAAACTGGCGTAAAAATGGGCACGAAAGGCGGGACGTTAAGCCTACCTGCACTCGACACTTGGCCAGAAGACCCAGCCTGTTGAGGCGACGGCCACGGGAAGCACAAGGCCAGAAGACGTCGTAGCCAACGGGGGCGCGTAGCTGTCCGGGTTGGCGTGCAACGCCGACACAATAGCAGGCAACGTATTTTCCAGCGCTCGAGCCACGGCCTCTGCAAACACATCTGGAGAAAATGGTGAAGTAACCGCCTGAGATACAACCGCATTCGCCGGATTGGGCAGAGCAGACACCCTGGGTGAAGTCACGATAACCGTACAGTGCTGGGAAAGCTAAAACAGACAAGCCAGGAACGCTACAAGAGACACGCCGGGAACGCTACCGGTGAAAACACCGGGGAGAACACACGCTACCATGGACACGCCGGGTACACTATAGAGATACGCTGGGAATGCTAAACAACAACGCGCTGAGAACCCTGTAAGGGAAGCTGGGGAAAAACGAAAAATACCAGCCAACGCCACGCTTGCTCCTAGTAGTTAACTAAGTGTAAATAATATTTAACTACATTAAAATATTCAACCACTGATCTGCAAGAATCGTACGCTCTCCATAGCAGAGTTCTCGGATATGGTTTGATTTTACTGTGATTGCTACAGCTGTTTTACACTGACTCAAACAAAGAAACATCCTGACAGCTGTCATTGAAGTGACAAAAACTGCTAATAATAAATTTTATTGCAATTGGTAATTTATTGGGAGATTGAACTCCTACTGTAGTTCAGTAAGCAGGGTCGCGGCATGATGAGTCTTTGTATGAACTGTTCTAGCCCCACCAGCTACATTTGCTTGGGCTGTAATGCGTCTGTTTGCAACAAATCCAAAAAATGTTCGGTTCCTGCTGACGAGGAGACTCATGGATGGAAAGCTGGAGTCTCGGTAAGCTATTGCTTACCTTGCTCTCAATCTCCTCAGGAAGTAAATATGACCTCTGCAAGCCCGGTAACAAGCACCGAAGTACAGAGCCGGCCTCGACCATCACAGAAACAGGACGAAACGTCCCCTAGAAGCTAGTGCAAGAACTTTCCTCATTCTCAGTCAAAAAGTTCTCAAACTGTACAACAAAGGAGGATTCAGTACAAGGAAGTTGGCTGGAGAAATACGGATGCAGCAAGACTCAAATAACTAAAAGCCTCAAAGATAAAGAGAAAATCAACAAGATGAGGGCTTCGCCAGGCACGGCACAAAAGAAATCCAATCCTGAGAAGTTTACAGAGATCAACAATCTGTTGTGGGAATGGTACACCAGAGCGAGAGATTCGAATGTGCCAGTAAACGGACCACTATTACTGGAGGAGGCAAAGCTTATTGCCGAAGAGCTAGGCAACAGTTCCTTTAAAGGAACAAACGGCTGGCTCGAGAAATGGAAGAGAAGGCATAATTTGGCGCAAATGAATATCGCCGGGGAAGAAGGCGACGTGAACGAGGAGACTGTGGAGAGTTGGAACGAGCGCGTCAAAGAACTGACCAAAGGCTACGAACCACAAGAACGTGTGGAATCAGGATGAAACTGGTTGTTTCCTGGAGAGCTCTGGCTGGGCAAATACCTATCAGAGAAAGGCAAGCGTTGCCGTGGCTTTAAAAATGCAAAGCAGAGGATTACAGCCTCTTTCTTTGGTAACGCATCAGGGGGAAAGGAAACCCCGTACTGATCAGAGTCAGCATAGAACCACACTGCTTTAGGACGCTACCAGACATCTCCCGTCCAGGTGGTGCACATTATTTTTTATAACAACAAAGCTTGGATGCGCACTGATATCATGACAAGCGTTCTCGGCAAGCTGAACAATAAAATGAAGCGCAAAGGCAGACGAATAATCATGTTTCTGGACAATGCACCATGCACATCCTCCATCATTAAAGGGAATGTTCTCTAACATACAAATAGAGTTCCTCTCCAAGAACACAACACCCCGAACTCAGCCACTGGACGCCGGCATTATCAAGACATGGCAGATGCCACTATAGAAGAAAGGTTCTACGGTACGTGGCAAGCTAAATCGATGGCTACAACAGCGGCGAGTGACATCATTAAATCTGTGAGTCTACTAATTGCGATCGGATGGTTGGTGCATGGGAGGAAGTGAAGCCAGAGGTCATAACGAAGTGCTTCAAGCACGTTGGCATGTATCCCGAAGAACTGGATGGTGCACATGAGGAAGAGGATGACCCGTTTTGCTGGCGAGGAGCTACTGGATTTACAGGAGCTTATAGCCAAGGTTTCCCAAGAGCCACCAGGTGATTCGCCAGGTTATGCGGAGGTTTTTGATGAAGACGCTCCTACCAACCAACCTTCAGTCGACAGCTCAGACCCGAACTGGAGGGACAAACTTGCGCAAGGAAGTCATTGAGCAGTATAGACAGGGCGATGCTGTAGAGCTAGACGACGAGAACGATGAGTATGACCAGCCTTTGAAAGCACCAGCTATAAGCTCAGTCAAAGAAGCTGCAAAACTTGCCAATCAGTTGTCAGAATTTGCTGACTGGCATGGAATGGAAGGACTGTCGTCTGCAGTCTTTCCGAGTACGGGAGGAACTGTTGGATGCTCAGCTAAAGTCAGTGGAACAGTCCACAATTGATAGTTTTTTCAAGCCTTCAACTGTTGAACATTGAACACTGAAGTAACGAGTCATCGTTTATATTTTTCATGGTTATTAGAAGAGTAAGAGATTTTCGTCAGTCTATCTTCACAAACATACTTTACTTGTTTATCATTGTAGTTTTAGAAATCAGTTGTTTTATTGATTGTATTGCGATTACCATGAAAGTTAGATTAAACATTACTTAAATTTGGGCTTCCCGTGGAGTACCTCCCGTAGGAGACCACCTCCCGTAGGAGACCACCTCCCGTAGGAGACCACCTCCCGTAGGCGACCACTTTTTTCTTGCACGGAGGGTGGTCGCCTACGGGAGGTTCAACAGGGCTGAAAATAACAGCCAGTCTGATTGGGGATTTGAACTGGTCAAACTTTCGTCTTGCCGGTCATGTTGACCGGTCACATTCGATCCTATTGAAATAAACTAAAGTTTCCATGCTGTGTTGTCATTATCAGTATGTACCTCGCTGTATTGCAGAACTTTGATCTGAAAAGAACTAGAACTGTTGTGGAAAGAAATGATGGTATATGAACTAGAACTGTTGTTGACAATTCGCGTATTAAAACAGACATGAGGTTCGCGAACTTCCGGTCTCAAATTAAGAATATTTTCCCTTCAGTAACTTTCAAGTTGAACATTTTCCCCACAAGTGCAGTTCCAAAGTACAGAATGTAAAAGTAAAATTTTAAGGTACCATCATTAAAACATTATTTCACTCATCCCAAGTTTATCGTGTTTTGTTTTGCTGTGGCATAATTTTTCGTAGTGTTATCCCTGCGCCTTGTGTAATAAACTCGAAAGTTTATACAACATCAAATGCGTGAGCATTATTCTCGCATTTGCCAGCTATAGAGAAAAAACACTCACTCATTTTCTACGTTAAACATTCAAATTAAAAAAGGGATGAAACTCGTTCCTGAAAAAAATGTAAATATTCCACTAAAGTGATATCCAGCCGGTCGGAAAGATATCGATCTGTGGCGCTTTTAAAAATTATTTTTGATCAATGATTTTGACACTATTTTGACGCTTAATTTTGAACCAGTTTGTTGGCTTCAGTTTGAATGAAAATTATTTTCAAACAAATTATATTTCAAGTTCCTTCATTTGTCCACCTTTAATTGGAAATTGTAGGTTTTCACAGTGAAATAAACAACATCAGACTTGAATCTCGCACGCCGTAATCTGATACGCATATTTACAGCAAGTATTTTTCGCTTTGTTTACTCAAACGCTTTATTTGAAATGTACCGTATTTTGGGGATTTAGAGTCTACAGTATTTAAGAAAAGAAAACTGTGGTTTTATTAATAATACCAATGAGAAAATTTTTTTAAAAGCAATACAATGTGACCGAGACGCGTTACGATTTTATCATCAGTTATTATTGAACAGAGGTAAGCAATATTGAATGTAACAATATAAATTCATTTAAATTATTGGCAAAAATGTGGAGTCTGAGTTACAATTCGACAGCAGTTTTGTATTAAAGGAGTTAGCTATTGTTTAGGTGGGGGCTAATGTTGTGTATTAGTTGGAAAAATTTAATACGCGTTATATTTGACTGGCCAGAAACGAGGTATGACCAAGCTTAAATTTATTTCCCCGGTCATCTTGACCGGCAACCATGCGGCTGTTATTTTCAGCCCTGTTCAAGTGTAGGCTACAAGTGGAGTCATCACGTTATGTAGTCTGCGAAGGACTGTAATAAGTTTCAGCATTTTCAAATATATTGCGTGTATTTTTGTTACACGCATTTGCGTGTTTCGCGTGCGTAATTGGCGTCTAAAAATGCGTGTAATATGTGGGAATATACATGCACTTTACACGCATGTTATGCTGCGTTACACACGAGCGGTACTTTATTTAAAGTAATTTGTGCAATAAGCTTTTTGGGATACAGTGGAACCTCGATATAACGATGTGCCAAGGGACCAACCAAATTAGATTGTTATATCGGGAGATCGTAATAAACGAATTCCCGATATAACGATTTTTCGGGAAAAGAGCCAAAAATATTGTTATATCGGGGTATTGTTAATAATTGATTTGTCATGTACTGTATAAATCCCAATCGTAGCAAGCTGTTGACAGGACACGTTACAGTCCTTATGCAATGAGAACTAACTATAAGGATTAAAGTATTGCCCGGGAGTATTGTCATATATTTTCAAGTGTTAAGCCTCCTTTTTCATCGCGCAATGATTGATTTTATCGTTATATCGGGGTAAATTTTTTACGTTTGGGCTCGCCAGATTGTGATCGTTATATCCTGAATATCGTTATATCAGAGTATCGTTAAATCGGGAGTTTTCTCCATAGTAAGTATAAACATTTAACTGTAACATTGTTAGCCGTGGCTGTCAAATGCTGATCGTTATACCCGGGAACATTATATCGAGTATCGTTAATAATCGGAAGGTTCCACTGTATAGTAACATCCCAGCCAGTCAGCCTGGTAATGAGTGAAGCATTTTTGACTTACTCTTTTAAAGCTGAGTATTTCTTGGCTATTTATTCCTGTTTGTCTATGTTTTTGATATAGTCCCTTAAGGTATTGCTGTCAATTTTTGATCTGTAGCATCTCTGACAACGTAGATGATATTGGCTTGTCATCCCTCTTGAATCAATTGCAAGTGTTTTAACAAGCGCTTGATACTGGGCGGTGTAGCTGCGGCTGTCGCCAGAGCGTCCTTTACTGGCCTTAAATCTTACATAGCAACATGTCCCTTTCTTCCTCTCGGTCTTTACGAGGCAAACCGACATATTAACCATGACCCGTCGTGATTTCAGAAAGTTTAGTGTGTAAACTCGGAGTTTAAAACAAAGCATTCAGCCTTTGGAATATTTTTTTTTACTTAACATTCTTGAATTTCACTTTTTTTAGAAGAGCCTGGAATTCTGCGAAGAATGTGGCATTTGCTGATAGAGGCTCTGGGCATGGCAGAAAAATTACATGGCAAACAGGTACTGCTTATAGTGTTATTTACACTGCAAGCAACTGCAACCTTATTCTGCATGTTTTTCTTCGTACTTGCAGTAAAGAGCAGGGGGATTTTCGTCATAATAATGTTGAGGTCTAAAGCCCACTTTCCCAGTTTCAAAATCCATGTGTGGGGGTTAACATTGACTGGTGCATAATTGTAAGTTTCATTCATCGTCTTTGCCCCTAGTGAGGCATAAGGCCGCAACTATCCTACGCCATATATCCGGGTCTTTCACCCCCTTCCCAGATTCACCCTATGTAAGACCCTACTCTCTCTCAGCTCAATAAGATAAGTTTAAGTGTAGTTAATCATACTTTTGACTTTCGTAATGTTTTTAGCAAATAAAATTATCTCACTACCTTTGGAAATATTTTTCTTAACAATCGGGCACTACTGTGCGACTGAACGTCTTGATCAACACATCATTGCTGTAACTCGATTGCAAATGGACGCCTGACTGCTAGCGGTTGCTGTATAAACCGTACATGTACTAGGCGTACACGTGTTCAAAAGGTGGGCTGACATTGAAGTTTTTCAATCGTGTCTGTCTCGTTTCTACTGCTTAGTGGTAAACCAGTTACATTTTGCTAGAAAATGGTGCGTTATTTCTGTAACATGTTCAAGGAATGATCAAGGATATCGGTCCTTTGTCACATGCCAGACCGATAATTTATAGTAATTTATAGTTTATTACTGACTAACATTTAATTTGTGATTCTGTTTTATTAGCGCATAACAAAGATATCAGTCACCTGAACTGAAGAAGGGACAGCATAGCGCGGATTGTAACATGGGCAAGGTTTTTTTAGTTTTGGTCCACTGAAAGCCGCTCTTGAAAAAGAAAGGCTTTTGCAAGTTTATCTAGTTTTTCACTGCGTGAAATGTAGAGTATATCTTTGACATTTTAATTAATGTTACAATTCAGTCTTGAAATCAAAATTCAACAATCACTTTGTACTTTCTTTTTTGCGTATCCTGGGCTCCGAACTCTGACTTTTAATTTCAAATGAATGACTTGAGATCAAGGGGTAGTATATACCCCGAGTTAGTCTTTTATTAATCTGAGACTGAAGGGCCTGTTGTTTCCGATTTGCTGTTTGCATCCAAAAATAGAAAAATCGGTCTTGGAAATATGCTCTCTAAAAAACCATACATTAAAACAAGAATGATCTAACATCCCATGTGACAAGCAAACTTTTAGTTAAGTCAGATATCCACCATACAGGTGCAATGAAAAGTAAACTCAGACTCAAAGGGCAATGTTTTCTCACGGAACTGAAATTTGTTGAAAACCATTTGCAAAACGTTTTCAAACATTGACAATACATTTCAACAAAACCGCCTATATCAGTTGCCTAAACATCTTGCAGAATCTCAACATTGTAGATTGTTCGATATCACAAGTAAACATTCAATAAATGCAAAATGGTCGCAACTCAATCGATTTTCAGACCTTGCTAAGTGCTACATCTAAAGACCAGTTTCTTCCACGACTTTACTTTCACTGGGTATTTAATTCACCCGCAAAAATAACACAATTGAAAGTGAATGCAATTTCTAATCTTTTGAACTGAAGTTACAATAAATCTCCAATTATTGGGGTTTCTAGTTAATAAATTTATTACACAGGCTCTATGAATCTTGTGCTCGATCAGTTTTAAGGGAAAACAAACAAACAAACAAACAAACAAACCTCTCTTCAACCATGGGAACCAAAGCTTCTCATTGGTCAGTCTGTAATTTAGCTTTAAAAAAGTCAACAAGGCATGTAGCCTGAATTACGGTCGCTTGTACATGTAAAAAGTCTGCATGCCGCTTAAGTAAAGAAAATGTCGTTAAATTTCGAAGCCTAATCTCAAGCTAAAAACATACCTTTCTGGAACAGCCAAAGAAACTCTCAGCTGATCGCCGGTCAAAGATTTCATAAGATGGAATTTAGAATAATTTGGGAAACAAGGCCAGATGGTTTTTTGGGGGGCTTGCCACGCCTATCATTCCTCTAATTTGTTTATTAGAAACAGCAATGAAAATATTTAGAACAACAGCTTTGTTCTGGTTCAATGGTGAAACAACGAAAAACCCTTAAAAAAAATGTTTTTAGCTTAAAACTAGACAGTCACTCTTTTAGCTTCCATTCATAAATCGAAATGTTTTCAATAATTTTTTGCAATCGGTTCAAGATCATGCCCTTTGAGATTTATCTTCCTTCCGAAAATTCCTTAATGACCCAAAAAACTGTTTTGTTATCTATCTGCAAAGCATTAACATTGTATGCATGTATGCATGCATGTATGTATGTATACTGTTTGCTCTTATGACTTCTTGATTGAAGAAATGAACCCAGTCAGAACGCTGTTTTTGCTTGCATTTGTGTGGATCAAATGAACAAGCAGTTAAAAAAAGTTATGGCACATCATGCACAAAATACTCTAGTCGCTTCATGCTACAGAAACCGGCCCAGTGTTGACACTGAATTAGCCACGTTGGGCATTCCATCGTCCTTTGGAGTTGGAACAGACTCTAGCCTAACACATAATATAATATTACATTACGAATTGACTGCTGACGGTCACCTCATCAATGAGGCTGAGAGTAGATTCATTCCTATTCACGCCATTATTGTTTTCAAGTTGTTGGTTGTGTTTTCAAGTTTTCAGGCCAAGTTTTCAGTGTTTCTTAGCCTTGGAAGGCAGCTGTATGTGCAGGCTTCAGTGTGATAACGAAATGGTAAAGAAAACTAGTAAAATGTTAAAAGTTTCTTATGTACATTTGTCCTCTGGAAAAATCCTATTTTATATTGAGAGTATCTAGCTGGCATGCCAGTTTACCAGGGATTGCAAAGAACCCCTGGTGACTATCAATCATCAGCTTTTTACAGTGCAGCTTGAAATTTTCAATGAGTGGTGGTGGTCAATCAAGCCAACGACTGGTTGTCTGTTTATACCCAACAGAGGTTCTGAATGAACGAGAATGAGCTTTTCAGTTATATTTCAACTTGCACACTTGAAAAGGAGGTCTGAAAACAATTCAGGCTCCAATGAGATTCAAAGAAGCCATGGACCTTTGTGATTCTGAGCTATGAAGGCACACTGGGAGCTGATAAAATTTATCGCATGAGTTCTATTTATAACCCATCAAGTGATGAAATTCAAAGATGAATATATTAAGTAATGAATATATGTCATTGGCAGTGGAAAGAATCAAAGAGAAAGAGATCTTCGCACTTACATTTCAACTTAAGTCGTTGAAAAGGACCATTTCATTTTACAGTGCTAGGTTACCCAGGGAATTGCGCCTTTATATATCGCGGAAAATGTAATGTAGTTGTCTTCATGTGAATAATTCTCCAGGTTAACATTAGGGTTGTCCCTAAGTGCCGTCTGCATAGGTGAAATTTGCCAGCTGAGAAAATGGTGATCACCAGCTGAATTTTGGCTTGCGATCACCCTATAAAGGGCATCAGGAAACTCTGTACATTATGTAGTAACTGTTACAATCAGTCAATAGCAAACTATATCGACCTAGCGAAAGGTTTAAAATAAAGCACCCATCTAGCTAAGTATATTACAGAGACCAGGAATCGGAATTGCAACTGATTATAGTCTATTATAGTTGCCAATGCGACTAACATTTCATCCTTTGTGACTGACATTTCTGGTTTATACATTGCTTTACTCTACTCAATGTAGATTATATATCAAAGATTTAAGTTAAATATTTAAACAATGTCTCTGGCATTGCTTTGCTTTGATATGAGAAATGTGGGCCAAGATTCTCTCAACTCAGTTGATATGCTATGTTTTGAATTGCCCTATATGGCATTGCAAACCCTTGAATATGTCATTATGCCTCTGGGAATGAGTGACTGATGATTTTTGGGCACAGGTACATTCTTATTGCCTGCTTTGCTGAATTTCTACAACTGCCAGACATTTTGTTATTGTTTTTAAGCATAAATCACATAAGTAACATAAGATATTTAAAAGGAACAACCCTGCAACATGAATCCTGATATGGGTAAACAAACAAACAAACGAAACAAACACAGCTTAAATGGTCATAGTCACTGAAGTGTTTTTCATTTCATTTTCAGTTCCAATGTCTCGAAGAGGTCTTCAATGTCCTGTGTAAAACAGAACCTTGACTGTTCCACGACAAGTGCCTCTGTTGTGTGAAGCAGAAACCCTTTCCTGTGATGGATGGGAAAGGGCCATACATTCATCCAGTGCCATTTATTGCCAGACTAACCTCCTAGCATCAACCAACTACATGTGTCAAGATGGGTTAAATTAATGCACTGAAGTGTCCAAATTGATGTGTGGCCACATGTGTTCACCACCTGGATCTGAATTCTTCGCGAGG
>MU826380.1:0-125000 GCA_029204205.1 Desmophyllum pertusum
AATAACATCTATTTATCTCAGACCTTGATGGTATTAGAATATTCTAATAGAATCTTCCTGAGTTTTTAATGGGAAGTTGCACATAATATGTGTTATTAAAATATAGACTGAAAGTATTGCGCGCGCTCTGATTGATTAAAAACCGTGTTTTATCAGAGTATAAAACATAGAAAAGCGTGTTTTATCGTTTCACGCGCGTTAAATCTATATTTTAAAGCACATAAAGAAGCCAAAACCATGTATTATACTGTCATAAAACACGACGGGAATTTGAGAACTCGTGTTCTCAAATTCCTGTCATGTTTTATGACAGTATAATACATGGTTTTGGCTTCTTTATTTGTTAAATAGACGAGCCTCTCTATGGGTACCTGCAGACTTCGATTTCGTCGTGCATTTTTAACAAATCGTCGATTTTTTAAACAAAATCGTTGTTTTTGTATCAGGAATTTTTTGGTAACATTTCACACATTATTTTGATATATTTTTCTATCTGATCATGATAATTTGTAAATCATCGCTTCAATCTCCTAGATCGTTGTTTTATAGTGGCAATCGTTGCGACTTCGATTTCGTCGGAAATATCCATACAGAGTTCTCAGAGTCTTCACTTGTTGACTGAGGTCCTTATAGGGGAAAAAACTGTGCCTGAGGTCTCGAGTATGGCCCGAGCTCACAGCCAAGGGCGAAGCAAGATTTTCTACCTGAGCAGAAATATATAATATATAACTTCTAGTTAAAAGCTCTCTGACTCTTTTTTTATTTTTGATGAAGAGGCATTCTCATTCCCAGAGGCCACGATCCTTTTGGTCAGCATCAAGAATCGAGACCTCTGCAGGTCCCAATTTGTTGAAACATGCGCAGAGTATACAGCCGATCAGATTTGTCAGATCTATTTGACGGGAAGTCCGAGATTCGCGGACTTCCGGTGTTGGAACCGGCCAGAGGTCTCGATTCTTGGTGCTGACCAAAAGGATCGTGGCCTCTGGGGACGAGGAAGGATGAAGAGGGGGATAGCAATTTTTTTCAGCCCAATTTTTTTGTGTGACTTTTAAACATGATATTTTCGCTAGTTTGCAAGATATTTTTTTGCCCTTGTTTTGCTGTTTCACATTTTTTTTTTCCTCCTCAAAAGCTTTGCAATATATATATATATATTTTTTGGGGTACATATTATATATGCATTATATTTGCCCAACCACCCCTCAAAATAAAATGATCCATCCCTAATACTAAGTCTGAATCTTGTATTACCTTGCAGATAACACAAATATCGAGAAGAGACTGCCGTACAATTATGTAACTATAGCTGATAATGCTGGTTACTACGTGGTGTTAGTGGAGCATCAAGAACAAGTTGGAAATACAGCGTTACTGATTTAGCAGTAAAGAACCACCATAAAGTAACAAGAGGATATTCTAAGAGAACAGCTGTCAAAGTTTCAACAAATAATTGCAATTTTATTATGGATGGTTTTCTTCAGCGGAGACATCCAGGACTTTGAAAGACAGGATGTTTGAAGTGTTGAGCGATTGCTTGGAAAAAATCCCTTCATTCAAAGAATCATCTAGTAGTTAAATATGGTCCGCAAGATGAACATGGCAAGTTTTATTGGATTTTTGTTCAGTTTAATATAAATTTACATTTGTTAAGTGTTGCATTTCCAGATCATTTTTAATGGCAAGGTGTCAATGAGGAATTGCACGGGTCAATAGATATGGACCTCCACCAAATCGTCAGATGTTTCTCATTAATTTGTTGGGTCAAGTAGCCGACCTTGGGGTGTCTCGAAAACGAAGACCGAAGACCGAAGACCGAAGACCTCTCGAAAACGAAGACCCCCTCGAAACCGAAGACCTCGAAAACGAAGACCCCCCTCGAAACCGAAGACCTCGAAAACGAAGACCCCCCCCTCGAAAACGAAGACCCCTCGAAAAACGAAGACCCCCTCGAAAACGAAGACCCCTCGAAAACGAAGAACCCATTCGAAAACGAACGAAAACTTAAAAATAAAATTTGAATTTTAAATATAAATTTTAAGACTGATCAAAGCCTCTCTATTTTCCCAGAACGTTGAATGCAGAAAAATAGCCTTGAACGAACCCCACCTCCTCGCGCTCGCTTTTAGAAAGCGTCGAGAAAATAGAGAGGCTGTGAACAATTTTCACGCAAAATATCGCCACAATTGCAGTATAATACCATTAAAGACCTAAGACCCAGAGACAGAATACAGCGACATGCCCTACCGGACGTCTTGTCCAATGCAAGTTTTAAAAAAAGGTTCTTAGACAACGCCCGCGTTTACCCCATTAGAGATTTTCAGTCATATAAAATGGGTTGACAGGCCTGCACGACTCCAACATTATGTTTAGCCTTTTTTCATAGCTTGGCTCTCACGAGTATTATCTTTTAGTGAACGCCCCTTCTGTACGATATGATGGGCGGTTCTTTAAAAAAATTCATTTAGCAATGGTTGTAGGCTCGATTACCAGCCGCTGTTTGGGAAATCAATGAAACGCTTCCAAAATAGCGGTTTTGCATGCGCTTTGACTCAGGATTTCTGTTTCAAACTTTCGCCTGATATTATTGGTCTACTGACTGGGGTCGGTTTGTGTATTTTTGTCAGAGTGAAGTTGGAATGCGAGGCGGATTTGGTGTTTTGAGAAAGCCATTTTTGGGGCATTTCATCGATGTAGTTTTCTCTGGTAGAGTTCGTTGATTTAGTTGTAGAACTCGTCTATTTGTGTTCTCTACCATGGGTTCCTCAAAGGGGTCTGTAGTGTTCTATGACATCCAACTGGATTTGCCCTTCGTTTATTTTGGTTTGTTTGTTTGTTCACTACTACAGTGGTTGTCTCCTTGTCTGCCTTCTTCAATATTTTTTTTTATTGTCACGTTGTAATGCTTTTAGTGCCGCGCGTTCAGTGGGTGGCAGATTGGGAGGGGGGACTTAGTTTTCGAGGTCTTAGGTCTTCAATAGGTCTTTATAGAAGCCTGATATTTTTATTCGATCGAGACCTACTATACCGCATTATAGTTTACCACTAAATTTTCTTTGATTCTGATTGGCTTAAATCGAAACACGTGACGTGATAGTGTTTCATCCGCGGAGAGACCACTGTCAGGCAATAGTGCCCGTCGGGCAAAAAACCCCGGATCGATAGTGCCCGCCCGAGCGAAAAACAACCGTTTTGTGCCAGTTTTGAACTAAACAGTTGAAAGAATAAATTTAAAAATAGTGAGAAAATTACTCTCTATCAATTCTTTCATAACATATGAGCATGCACGAAGTTTGGAACGAAATATTTAATGGCAAATTCCTGTAAATGTACAACAAATGCGAATGAAAGAGCACTAAACAATTTACGGAAAGATCGGTAAACCGACACAAATTCGTCCAAAAAATGACAGCCTGTTTACACCACAAGTTTAAGCTTAGCCTATTCGGTATTGTTACCTTGTATTTCCAAGAGGCTTGTCAATTCCAGCTTGAATCAGCACAATAAATATCGGTTATGAAGCTTAAATACGGCAGTTTCGTCAAGCGTTTGCCCGACGTAAACAAGTGAAATCTTCGACTCTGTTCAGTTGTCCGTTTGACTTGTAAAATGAACATAATGTTCAGCTCCACAATTATTTCAGATCTTCCCATTTTGTGCTAAATCATTTGCACAATTTTCCAGAATATATGAAACTTTAGAAGAGATTGAGCGAAGAAATATAAATCCGAAGAAAACTCTGTCCTGCTTTCTTTTGATTCAACTTGGCGACCCGCGCCAGGTTTTGCCGCCGTTTTTCATACAAATCATACTTTCATTTAGATGGAACTGAAAAATCACTCAGTCGATTTATAACTTTTGAAAAAGTAATAACGAAGTTTAACCTAAAGTTTTGTACGTATTTACGAGACAAAGTTGAAATGCAAAACTATTTTTGAAGCTCCAAGCGTTGCAGCTGTGTGTGTAGAAATCGAAATAAATAAATTCATGTCGTTTTCAGTTTTAGGCCGCCGCGCGGAAAATTTAGTGGTGAACAATAATGACAATAGAGTGTTTTTGTCTCGGAACTATCGGTCTGATAGTTGCCCTTGGAAATTTTATGTTCTAAAAAACTAGCATATTAGCCCTCGAACTTCGTTCTCGGGCTAATATTTGTTTTTTAGAACATAAAATTTCCGCGGGCAACTATCAGCCGATAGTTTACTCGACAGAAACACTCTATTGTTATATTATAGTTCACCACTAAATTTTCTTTGATTCTGATTGGCTTAAAATCGAACACGTGACGTGATAGTGTTCATCCGCGGAGAGGACACTGTCAGGCAATAGTGCCCGTCGGGCAAAAAACCCCGGATCGATAGTGCCCGCCTGAGCGAAAAACAACCGTTTTGTGCAGTTTTTGAGCTAAACTGTTGAAAGAATAAATTTAAAAATAGTGAGAAATTACTCTCTATCAATTCTTTCATAACATATGAGCATGCACGAAGTTTGGAACGAAATATTTAATGGCAAATTCCTGTAAATGTACAACAAATGCGAATGAAAGAGCACTAAACAATTTACGGAAAGATCGGTAAACCGACCACAAATTCGTCCAAAAAATGACAGCCTGTTTTACACCACAAGTTTATAAGCTTAGCCTATTCGGTATTGTTACCTTGTATTTCCAAGAGGCTTGTCAATTCCAGCTTGAATCAGCACAATAAATATCGGTTATGAAGCTTAAATACGGCAGTTCGTCAAGCGTTTGCCCGACGTAAACAAGTGAAATCTTCGACTCCGTTCAGTTGTCCGTTTGACTTGTAAAATGAACATAATGTTCAACTCCACAATTATTTCAGATCTTCCCATTTTGTGCTAAATCATTTGCACAATTTTTCCATAATATATGAAACTTTAGAAGAGATTGAGCGAAGAAATAATCCGAAGAAGAAAACTTTTTGTCCTGCTTTCTTTTGATTCAACTTGGCGACCCGCGCCAGGTTTTGCCGCCGTTTTTCATACAAATCATACTTCATTTAGATGGAACTGAAATATCACTCAGTCGATTTATAACTTTTGAAAAAGTAATACCGAAGTTTAACCTAAAGTTTTGTACGTATTTACGAGACAAAAGTTGAAATGCAAAACTATTTTTGAAGCTCCAAGCGTTGCAGTGTGTAATTAGAAATCGAAATAAATAAATTCATGTCGTTTTCAGTTTTTAGGCTGCCGCGCGGAAAATTTAGTGGTGAACAATAACGACAATAGAGTGTTTTTGTCTCGGAACTATCGGTCTGATAGTTGCCCTTGGAAATTTTATGTTCTAAAAAACTAGCATATTAGCCCTCGAACTTCGTTCTCGGGCTAATATTTGTTTTTTAGAACATAAAATTTCCGCGGGCAACTATCAGCCGATAGTTCCTCGACAGAAACACTCTATTGTTACAATATGTGGTGATATTTTGCGCGAAATTGTTCTCGATGCTTTCTAAAAGTGAGCGCGAGGGGGTGGGGTTCGCTCAAGGCCATTTTTCTGCGTTCAACGTTCTGGGAAAATAGAGAGGCTTTGATCAGTCTTAAAATTTATATTTTAGCAGGAGCCCATTGATTTTTAGCGAATTTGGAGATTTCAATTTTTATTTTCGTTCGTTTTTGAATGGGTCTTCGTTTTCGAGGGGGTCTTCGTTTTCGAGGGGTCTTCGTTTTCGAGGGGGTCTTCGTTTTCGAGGTCTTCGGTTTCAAGGGGTCTTCGTTTTCGAGGGGTCTTCGTTTTCGAGGGGTCTTCGTTTTCGAGGTCTTCGGTTTTCGAGGGGGTCTTCGTTTTCGAGGGGTCTTCGGTCTTCGATTTCGAGACACCCGCCGACCTTGTTGGGTTTTTGACCTGAGACCCCTCCCTTATCTGGAACACTGTTTAGAGTTGTCTTGTTGAGCTATTATTAAACAATACTGTGATATTAAACAGTGATTACACTGATCACTGCAAAAGCTGTTTAAGCCTCCTGTGCCCCTCCCCTTTAATTTCCAAGAAAATTTACATTTTATATATGAACAGGAGTTTTTTTTAGGTAGCTTAATATGTTTTTAATAGATAGTGAACCATTCACAACATTTACTTCTTGTTGTTACTCTTTTGTGGAAATGAACATGATTAAACATTCTTCTGCATCATTTCTTATAATGCTTGCTGATTTGGGATTTTGAAATTAAGCGCTCACATATGTGGCCCCAGTGACTCTCTCATAAGACCCCCCTCAAAATACCCTGGCTACCATAGGGTTTATTTCTTGCTTGGCGGACGGAGGCCGGCGCCCTGAGTGCCAACGCCCCGAGAAAAACATTTTGCGTGGGTCATAATAGAGACTTTAAACTGGAAACTACGCAAGAAAAGCCTCTGGCACCCAGGGTACCCTCAAAAGGTCTTGAAAAGAATTAGCCCCTGGTTCAGTATGGAGCTTTTGCCATATGCTAACTAAATGTTAAATATCTAAATTAATTAAATATCTAATAGTATATCTTTCCTTTTTCCAGGTTACCCTACTACCTTGACCGATTTTAGAGAAATAAACGTGTTATCACTGTCTTGTCTAGAAAACCAGCTTAATCATCTCCATGTAACTGCATTCTTTAACAAAAAAGGACTACCTCAAAGATCAACTGACTATGTCTCTTTGCCGGCTGTTCAAGAAGCCCTAGGTTCTGTAACAACCTTGTCAATTATTGCGTGGACAATCACACCCAGAGCTGTAACAGCAAGGGTCAAACTGAATCCACAGCAGTTAAGACTTTGGGGTCATTTTAATTCATGGGATTTAGGAGAAGGGTGTGGCAACTTCAATGGAACACATCTCGCTGTAAGTGAATTCATTTGCGGTTCAAACTTATCAGATATATAAGGGAGTTTGTGTAGCTTCTTCTTTAACCCATTCACTCCTAAACCAACCTTGAGGTAGCCTGTGCGCATTGCTCGCCCACCATCCAAACGCCTAGAACACAATATATATTTATTGTAATTACTATATTATTGTATTTATATTCTTAATTAATTTAAATTTGTATTTGATGCTGAAAAACCCACTTAGGGAGCTTCAATAAAGTATGTATGTATGTATGTATGTACGCTAGCCTTGAGGGGACCATGGTCCTTGTACCAATTGTGACGTCATCTCTTTTCACGCCAGAAGACGTTTTTTGATAATCAGCTGATAACGTGGGGAAAAAGTCTTACAAAGCATGCCTAAATGAGCACGATAGGATGAATTGGGCCAGAGATACACACAATAAACCCAGCCCATCGAGCGAGAAGCAAAAATAAAGTGAAAAGGGAAAATACAGTAATTTTGACGTTCTCTGTTATAATTTTTCTCTCACTTTCTTTTGAAAGTTTGTTGGCCTTTCAGTCGGTTGGAAAAGTTTCTACCGAAACATCGAGGAAAGTGAACATTTTTAACGAAAAGTGTCATTGGTAAAGTAAAGTAAAGAAAGTCAAATTTTTTTTTCGATTTTATGAGGAAAAATTCGTAACGTACCCTGGGTACCAGAGGTTAGTTTCTCTCCTGTCGCGTCGGAATCGGCCGACGCCACAAGCGGCAAAGCCGCGAGAAAAACAAACCACATGCAGTAGAGAACACCGGAGCCGGAAACCACGCAAGAGAAGCCTCTGGCACCCAGGGTATGGGCTAAGGGAAAGAGGGATTGCTTGTAGTCTACGTTAACGAGTGTGGAATTGAACAGGCTTTACGGACGTAAAATAAATTCGGAGAAAATGTATGGACGGCTTTTGTCAGCGGAAAAAGTTGAATGTGATTCAACTTTTTCCGCAGACGCATATGCCAAAAGTCCAAAACGCACGTAAAATTATGCGACAGTGGAGATCAACTCTCCTCGCTATTTCAATTGGTCAGTCATTTGAACTGTCAGCTCTTAAAACTTGAAGCATATATCTTTTGTGTTTCAGGAATCCACGACATGTGCATCTCAAAGTTCAGATTCTCTCTACATTCCTTTCTCCTATGCCGAGTTGGCAAATAAACCAACAATTGGCGAAGGAGACACTGCGCATGTCACTCTCTCCTTACGAAATGACATGACGCCAGTCCAAGGACGCCGTGACATGAACGAGCTCGTCAGACTTGAATTAACCAATCAGCGTTACGAGGAGTACACAGTAACAGAGGGCGTGGCACGTGACTATGGTGATGGCCAATGGGCTGTGTATTTAAATGAGCCCATTTATGTCAATGCACTTTTTACAGGATTTTACGGGTCTTGACGTTGTCTTCATCAGGAGCCTTTTTTATATTTGGAACGTAAGCAATAGGTAATGTCCGGGCCACAGATATGTCAGTCGTTAACTGTCACCCAAGGGTCATAAGTAAATTCCATCGAAATAAAAGTTTCAATAGAAAGTTTCTGAAACTTTCCCTAACCCTTTCAGAGTGATACCTTGTTGAATCATTTGAATAAAATGGCGTAAATCAGTTGTTCCTGAAACGTTTTTATTATTTTCATTATAGGTGGTTTGACCGCTATTTCGAGTAATTTCACAGTTCAGTCAGAGTTCGCTGCTTTCAGAGGTTAGCGACGAAACCAATGAAACTAAACAGAAAACAGTAACGATATATAAATAGCTGACTTTCAGCATAAGCAGTTGAGGGCGCTTGTGTTGCGATTTGCGAACTGTGCCTCAATGCTGTGTTACTGAGCGCTTATTTTGACTTTATTTTACTGTTGAACCGGCTATACAACAACCATGCTTGGCCGTTACTCGTAGAGGCACAGCTATAAACACCGCCGTTATATAGGAAATCTAATTATCCACACCATGATAGCCTGTATAGCGGGCTATCATGGGGCTATCAACACCTGTCGCACCTGGTGCTGGCCAAATGGCTAAGCGGCCGAGGCAGGGAGGGACTCTGCCATCCGCCGGCAAGCGCTCCGGCTAGGCGGCCGAGGCAGGGTGGAAGGGACTCCGCTTCCATTCTAAGAGTTGCGTTCAAAATGTTGGGAAAAGCCGCGTATTGGTCCACTTGTCAAAACTACTCACACATAAAACTCACATAATGGTCGTTTGGATGACACCCCACTCATCATGCCTATAGCTTGCGTGTGCCAAATTTTTCGATTGATCTAAACTCTGTCAGTCAGTCGGATAGAACTTGTTTGATGGACTGTATGTTTGCGGAGAAGCCTCGCGCGTCGCGCACTCGCGCTCGCGTGATCAGAGATAACAAAAACACTAGTCCCCTGACTCCCCTGGGCCTACAATAGTCCTTAAGGCCGTGGCAAACGAGGAAACATTGTTGCGGAAACATTGTTGCGGACGCAAATATTCTCCCGTTTGCCCGCGCACGCAACATTTGTTGCGGACGCAAATTTTGCGTCCGAGCCGGCAAAAAATGTTTCTGAATTCTTTCAGAAACATTTTGCGTCCGCAAGATATGTTTGCTCGCCGAAACATTTGCGTCCGCAACAATGTTTCCTCGTTTGCCACGGCCTTTAGCCTGCGAACAGGCTCACAAAATAACGAGCGCGATTTTCGCGGCTATCGCCGCTCGCGCGCGCGCTTATATTACTCGCAGGCTGTCACGATCATGGTCGACTTGGCGGGATGGCCCCAGAACACCTAGACCACATTAGGTTATTTTGTATTTAGTGTCCTCCATTAGCTGTATAGCTAAATACTTTGACCCTCAAATAAAGTTGTTATTATTATTATTATTAGTCTCCTTCGCAGCCGTTATTTGTCTCGTCACGCTCGAGCGTTGCGTGACGAGAAACCACGTGTCTCATTTCCGTAAATTTCCGATTAAAATACGAACAGCTCCGAATGCTCCGGGGCTATTAAAAGTAAACAGACAGCAAGATGGCGGGGTATGGTCCACCGCCTGGCCCTTATGTGGGTTTTCAGCCCAGTGCTCAACCCATAGGGTTTGAAATGCACCAGCCAGGTTATCCATCTCATGACAACGGACCTGGCTACCCTCCTGCACAAGACATTTATCGCCCGACCACGAATGAATACGCAAACTACGCCAATCCCGCAACACCGTCCTACCATAACCACGGCGATGAGAATTCGGATAGTCTTCCTCCTGTTGGCTTTGAAGGGATCCCCAGCAACCAGGATCCAGACACAGCTACAGCGTCTGGTGTCAAACTACTTGAACATTCCAGGGAAAGCCCCGTTCCTCCCATTTATACACAGCCATTGAACGAAGATTCTCATCGCGTGCATATGCGAACAGATGTGAAGGTTCGTAGTATTAGTTAACAACTTTTGAATGCTGTTTTGTCAGGAAATGCATATGTTTTGTTTTATTTTACTCGCTAAGTGTTCTCTTGATTGGAAAACTTTATTTGCAAACAAATGGTTGTAGTTTTGGCACGTCTTTGTATACATAACGCTTACATGGAAGCCTATATCGAGTCTGATCTTTTGATATATTTTTGATCTTTTAGGTCAGCTGGTTGGATAACATTTTGTTTGATTTTAAACACTTAGTTAGGATGAACACTGGTTTTAATCGTAAAAAAAATCAGAATATAGTCACGGGCTGAAATAATTTATGTTCTTATCTTGAAAGTTGAAACCCTTATATATTATGTTTTCTCTGAAAAGGGAAAATCATGATAATTTATGCAGATCGTTGTAGCAAATTATGCTGATTTCAGTCGAACTGACTGAGCCCATAGTTGCTAAAGCAACCTGACATACATGTATCCTGAATAATTATTAATCTCTTTTTACACATACATGTACATACAGTAGTTACATACATGTACATGCAGAATGTATATAAATACCTGTACATGTAGTTGAACGGCCCTCTCTACAACGGCCACCCTGGTGCAGAATTAACTGGCCATTGTAGAGGTGGCCATTGCAGGGAGGTTTCAATAAGAGTGAAAAGTATGAATAGATGTGCGATTGGGACAAAAAATCCTGGCCGTAACGTGGAGAGGTGGCCGCTATGGAGAGGTGGTCGTTAGTGGAGGTTCGACTGTATATCAATAAAAATAATATTATATCTAGACTGATGTTATCAGTGTAGCATGAGGTACATGTATGTTTTGGGGAAATATTGACTTGTACCACTTGTGACGTCATCACTTTTCATGCCAGAAGATCATGATGTCTTCAATTTTCAACTAATAGAATAGGAAAATGTCTAACAAAGCATGCCTAAACGAGCACGAAATGTTGAATTGGGCCAGAGATCACACAATTAAATAACTTGGAATTTTTCCTCCAAAATCACAGAAACACGTGACCATCCCTACCATTGACACTCTTTGTTAAAAAAGTTCACTTTAGGTTGAAACTTTTCCAATGAGAACAAAGGCGACTGAAAGGCCAACAAAACCACAAAATAAAATGAGAGAAAAGGGAGAGCAAAAACGGCAAAAATTGAAGTTTGGTGTGTTTCTCTTGTTCAAAAACTATGTCAAAATTTTGATTTGTGCACAAGCCCAAAGAAAATATTGAACTGCATGTAATAAATTGCTTCGAAGTAGGAGGGGATGTTAGTTGCCATGTTGGAAACTAGGTTTTAGACAGTTGGGCAGTAAACTGTCGAGATATCAGCCAGAAATAGGCATCTGGGGTGTTAGATTACTGTTTTTGGAAAAAGCCCAGGGCCGGGTTGTTCAAAGGACGATTAAGCTAATCCAGGATTAGCGCGTAATTTGTTTTCAGTTTTGTAACTTTTCAGTTAGGTTTTCTGTAAATATTTTTTGTCCTTCTGTTTTGGCTTTCACTAATCTCAAACTTTACAAAACATTAGCAGAGAAAAACACTTTTATACAGGAGACATTAAAAGCTTGATTTACTTTTAATCCTGGATTAGCGTTAATCAGCTTTCGAACTACTGGCCCAGGTGTCAAATGCAATGGGCTTATAAATTTATAGATGACAATTGATCTGAACATGCATGTCAAATTGATTATACATCTTGTTCAGGATTAACATATCTAATCTTTATCTATAATGTCTTGTTTAAATATTTTAAAAGAGCTCTTATTGGTTGCTTGTGATAAGTGCCTTGCATCTGCAAGGTGTTCTGACCATGATAATTAAAAACTCCTTATTATGTCTAAATTTTAGGAGATGAAACTTGTTATTAGAGCTGCGACCTTTTTTTGTAGTTTACATTTTATTTTGATATACTTTCTTATTTTCGTTATATTGCACACTCCGGGTTTTTTTTTCAGTTCAAAGCGATCAACAGTTATTTATTAGGATTGGACATATATATATCTAACTGGATTTGAAAGAACGTGCACGCAGAAAATTGCACCATTTTGACGCTTTTGGGGTTTTTGTCGTTCAGAAACTATCTCCAGAGTAGATTCGTCACAAAATTGCTTTGACATCCAACCCATGCACAAAGGATAGATCTTCGTAATCGTGCATCCGTTTTTGAAATCGAACAAAATTCCGCTAAAGTTACGCAAGAAATACCTGTCGAACTTGTGGTGCCAAATCAGTGCCTAATTGGGCAAACACACACCGAACATTGCATTCTTCCACATTCATTTCTTGGCTTCCTTAAAAGGTTGGTTCAAAACTTTTTCAGCTGATAGAAAGCGCATACACCTATTCCATAAATGGCCGCCCAGCAATTTTTTGTCTAACAAGGTTTTCAAGGATATTGATGATATCACATTACCAAGCACTGCAAAATATGTTATCCTGGGAAGTTTGAGCGTTTTTAGTTTAACGGCTGCAAAGTTATGGCTGTTTCAAATTTAAGACATTTGTATGGGAAATCAAAACCTGGCCTCACAAGCCTCGTTTTCATGTTTGTGCGAAAATTGAAATGCATACAACTTCTTCCAAAAATAGGAATACGGCCTTAAACGTACACATAATATGTGTACGTTTAAGGCCGTATTCCTATTTTTTTCCTAAATGGCCGCCCAGCAATTTTTTGAAAATTGAAATGCCTGTGACTGAAGAAAGAATTCAATAACAACAATGATCACGTCAAAATGAGTCAATATTATTGACTCATTTTGACGTGATCATTGTATTTCTTTAGTCACAGGCATTTCAATTTTCAAAAAATTGCTGGGCGGCCATTTATGGAATAGGTGTATAGAAAGCCGAAGATAGCAAGAAAAGAAGGGGAGAGAAAGAAGAAAAGAAAAGAGAGAATGAAAGAAATCACAACGGAAAATTTGGCCAAAGAGACAACCCAAAAACCACTTTTTAAGCCCAAAACGCGTTTTTTCGGCATTTTGCTGTAAAAATGCTGAAATTTTCTGCGGGCACGTTTCTTTCAAATTCACTTAGATATACTTTAAAGTAAATTATAATGCATCAAGTGCAGTGAATTATGCCTCATGAAAACCAGATGGGTAAAAGCAAGAAATTTGACTTGCCAATAATTGCAATCTGAGCTGTAAGACTGAAAGGAAGAAATAATAATTATATTTCTTTATTCCCTTTGGCATGGCCCAATTGGACTCACAATATACATGTACTTCAAAAATTTGCTATTTGAAAGTTTTGAAACTTATGATATGCTGGCCAGCTTTGCTCAGTTTAGAACTTGTAACTGTTGTAAACTACATGTACATGTAGTGTGGTTTTTATTATTTTTATTATTGACTATGAATACTGTAGTTAATTTAAGCAGTCTTCATTTTTTTAAATATTTTATTGTTTCCATTGAATACTGTCTTGTCTGATTCTGAAGGCTTACATATGTTTATGCAGCCTCTAAAGTCAGTCACTGGCATAGTTCATGGCCGTCAGTGGGTGATCATTGAGGGGAAGAGCTTACTATCGGATCAGTTCAAATACAGTGTTAATATTATAAATAACTTCTTCAAGTTGTTTCTTCTTTTTTTTTTTTTTTCAGAAAAAGAAACATTCTGATACACTTTTCTTTAAAGATGGGAAAAGACGAATTGGTAAGTGTACTACAGTGTACATATGCAAATAAAATTTATTTTCATGACTTCCGCAGTTACACTCTGTACATTGTATAAAAAGTAAAAAAGGTACAGTAACTTAGCCGAACTCGGGCCAAACTGGTGTCCAGACTGCCAGTCAAGAGCTTATCCCTGTTTCCTTAGCATGAACCCGACTAGGAGTATTGCTAACTCCCCCTGGATGGGATTACTAGTCCATTGCAGGTTACCTCGCAAGGCTCACAGGCCATTGTACTCAATACGCCTGGGTGGAGAGAGGCACTGTTAGAGTAAAGTGTCTTGCCCAAGAACACAATACAATATGACCCGGCCAGGTCAGGGTTTGAACTCAGACATGACTTTGTATCAGTCTTGTTAAATTAAAACAGATTTAAAATCTCAGAAAACACTGAGGCCATAATATGGGCTTGAATATAGTTAACCCCCAGAATTATTTTGTTGTTAGATGGTACATGGACATGTATGTATGTAAGCTTACTGGTAAATATTCAAGACATATTTAATTTATTTAATAATTATTTTTTTCTTGATTCCTAGATTACATTCTGGCATATGAAATTGATACTACTAAAGACAGAGAGTGGCAACAAAAGCGAGATGATAAACGAATATCATTTGAGGCAAATCTGGAAAGGGCTAAACTAGAATTGGAAGCTGAAGGCATTGAGGTATGTACAGTGTACATGTACATATACATGTATTAACCCAGAGACTCAATGGCTAGTGCAGGGAGCTTAATTTATGAGTTTGAGACTTGTTATCAAAATTTGCAAGTTAGTCGACAGTCCAGTCGTTATTTTCCAGCTGGGGACGAGAAAGAGTTCATCAACTATTTTCCCCACTTTTCCATTGAATAATGAAACCTGCAGGGGTGTATACCGAAACATTTGGTTGTTTGCAGCCATTTGTTTTTTCTTCACAAGTTATTAAGTTCCTATATTACGCCTTCAGCTGTTTCGATAACATTGTTTATTTCGTTTTCCAGACCCTCTGCTTCCACTGTGATTGCATTCTTGTTCTCTTGATCCCCTGAGTGTAAATATGCATTTTGTAGTTAATCCATGACAGTGAGGCTCGCCTCCAACACCACCCACAAATTTGCAATATTGTGTTTGATCTTCTCAGTCTCCTCACTGCTCGCACACAGCCTTTTCACATTATGGCATGTTTTGGTGACTGCGGTCTTCCTACTGTTATTATTAATAGTTCTCTTTTCTCATTTAAGAATTCTTTCTTCCTCGAACTTCTTCATCAACCTTCTCAGACTGACCCGGCGTCGTCATAATTAAACCACACAAAGAAAAACTTGTTGCAAAGCCTCAAATAGTGTCCAATGACTTTAAATCCAGTATATTTTTCCCGAGCGACTCCAATAACTCGAAATGCAAGATAACCAAGCCTCCAAAACGATGCAAAATGATGACATTATGATCAAATGCAAATCCGGCATCCCAAATTCTTGCAGCATGATTTAAGTCTCCACTAAATTGCAGATAAACTTGTCTAACTGTCGATAAAATACTTCAGTTCCCGATGAGTTTGCTACATATACTCCTCCCATCGTGGTCACCAGAATGTTCGATAGAGATGATAATAAACTTAAATTTGAAACTTTTCTGATTTATTTTTCAAACAAACTAACTGTCAGTGAGCATCCTACCAAAACTAAAGTATGTGCTCAGAAAAATTACTTGCACGACAACTTTTCAAACCGGTTTAATTTACAACTGAGTTTCAAGAAATGTAACCAGTCATGCTCTCCTGAACAGCTACACTGCACATGTATAAAGTCAGTTACCCTCATTACCCTCAGATACCCTTATTACCCTCATTACCCTCAGTTACCCTCATTACCCTCAGTTAACCTCAGTTACCATCATCACCCTCACTTACCCTCATTACCCTCAGTTATCGTCATCACTCTCACTTACCCTCATCACCCTCAGTTACCCTCATTACCTTCAGTTACCCTCATTACCCTCAGTTACCCTCATTTCCTTCAGTTACCCTCAGTTACCGTCATCACCCTCAGTTACCCTTATAATTATTATCCCCATTACACTCATCACCCTCATTATCCTCAGTTACCCCCATTACCCTCATTATCCTCAGTTACTGTCATCACCGTTACTTACCCTCATCACCCTCAGTTACCCTCATTACCCTCAGTACACTCATCACCTTCAGTTACCCTCATTACCCTCAGTTACTGTCATCACCCTAAATTACCCTCATCACCCTCAGTTACCCTCATCATCCTCAGTTACCCTCATTACCCTTATTACGCTCAGTTACCCGCATTACCCTCAGTTACTGTCATCACCCTCACTTACTATTAACAATATAAATGTTATTATTATTATTATTATTATTACCCTCAGTTACCGTCATTACCCTCATTACCCTCAGTTACTCTCATTACCCTCAGTTACTGTTATCACCGTTACTTACCCTCATCGCCCTCAGTTACCCTCGTTACCCTCATTACCCTCAGTTACTGTCATCACCGTTACTTACCCTCATCACCCTCATTACCCTCAGTTACACTCATAACCTTCAGTTACCCTCACTACCCTCAGTTACTGTCATCACCCTCACTTAGCCTCATCACCCTCAGTTACCCTCATTACTCTGAGTTACCCTCATCAGCCTCATTACCCTCAGTTACCCTCATTACCGTCAGTTGCCCTCATTACCCTCATTACCCTCAGTTACCCTCATGACCCTCAGTTACCTTCAGTTACCCTCATTACCCTCATCCAGTTACGCTCATCACCCTCAGTTACCCTCATTACCCTCATCGCCCTCAGTTACCCTCATTACCCTCATGACCCTCAGTTACCTTCAGTTACCCTCAGTTACCCTCATTACCCTCATGCAGTTACGCTCATCACCCTCAGTTACCCTCATTACCCTCATGCAGTTACGCTCATCACCCTCAGTTACCCTCATTACCCTCATGCAGTTACGCTCATCACCCTCAGTTACCCTCATTACCCTCATCATCCTCAGTTACCCTCATTACCCTCAGTTACCCTTATTACGCTCAGTTATCCTCGTTACTATCAGATACCTTTAAATACCCTCAGTTACCTGCATTACCCTCAGTTACCGTCATCACCCTCAGTTACCATCATTACCCTCAGTTACCTTCATTACCGTCAGTTACCGCCGTCACACTCATTTACCCTCAGTTTCCATCATTACCGTCAGTTACCCTCATCACCCTCAGTTACCCTCATTACCCTCAGTTACCCTCATCACCCTCAGTTACCCTCATTACCCTCATCCCCCTCAGTTACCCTCATTACCCTCAGTTACCGTCATCACCCTCAGTTACCCTCATCACCCTCAGTTACCCTCATTACCCTTAGTTACCCTCACTTACCCTCAAATGTTACCCTCATCACCCTCAGTTACCCTCATCACCCTCAGTTACCCTCATCACCCTCAGTTACCCTCATCACCCTCAGTTACCCTTATTACCCTTATCACCCTCAGTTACCAACATTACCCTCAGTTACCCTCATCACCCACAGTTACCCTTATTACCTCCATTACCCTCATTACCCTCAGTTACCTTCAGTTATCCTCAGTTACCCTCATTACCCTCAGTTACCCTTATTACGCTCAGTTACCCTCATCACCCTCAGTTACCCTCATCACCCTCAGTTACCTTATTACCCCCATTACCCTCATCACCTTCAGTTACCCTCATTACCCTCAGTTACTGTCATCACCCTCACTTACCCTCATCACCCTCAGTTACCCTCTTCACCCTCAGTTACCCTCATTACCGTCAGTTACCCTCATTACCCTCAGTTACCCTCATAACCCTCACCCTCGCTCACTATTAACAATATAAATGTTATTATATTATTATTACCCTCAGTTACCGTCATTACCCTCAGTTACCGTCATTACCCTCAGTTACTCTCATTACCCTCAGTTACTGTCATCACCGTTACTTACCCTCATCACCCTTAGTTACCCTCGTTACCCTTATTACCCTCAGTTACCCTCATTACCCTCAGTTACTGTCATCACCGTTACTTACCCTCATTATCCTCAGTTACACTCATCACCTTCAGTTACACTCACACCCTCAGTTACTGTCATCACCCTCACTTACCCTCATCACCCTCAGTTACCCTCTTCACCCTCAGTTACCCTCATTACTCTGAGTTACCCTCATCACCCTCATTACCCTCAGTTACCCTCATTACCGTCAGTTGCCCTCATTACCCTCAGTTACCCTCATGACCCTCAGTTACCTTCAATTACCCTCATTACCCTCATGCAGTTACGCTCATCACCCTCAGTTACCCTCATCACCCTCAGTTACCCTCATCATCCTCAGTTACCCTCATTACCCTCATTACCCTCAGTTACCCTTATTACGCTCAGTTATCCTCGTTACCATCAGATACCTTTATTACCCTCAGTTACCTGCATTACCCTCAGTTACCGTCATCACCCTCACTTAGGGTAATGAGGGTAACTGAGGGTGATGAGGGTAACTGAGGGTAACTGAGGGTAATGAGGGTAACTGAGGGTGATGAGGGTAAACTGATGGTAATGATGGAAACTGAGGGTAAATGAGGGTGACAACGGTAACTGACGGTAATGAAGGTAACTGAGGGTAATGACGGTAACTGAGGGTCATCCCCTCAGTTACCCTCATTACCCTCAGTTACCATCATCACCCTCAGTTACCCTCATTACCCTCAGTTACCCTCATCAACCTCAGTTACCCTCATCACCCTCAGTTACCCTCATCACCCTCAGTTACCCTTATTACCCTTATCACCCTCAGTTACCAACATTACCCTCAGTTACCCTCATCACCCACAGTTACCCTTATTACCCCATTACCCTCATTACCCTCAGTTACCTTCAGTTATCCTCAGTTACCCCCATTACCCTCATTACCCTCAGTTACCTTCAGTTATCCTCAGTTACCCTCATTACCCTCAGTTACCCTTATTACGCTCAGTTACCCTCATTACCCTCATCACCCTCACTTACCCTCATCACCCTCAGTTACCCTCATCACCCTCAGTTACCCTCATTACCCTCAGTTACCCTTATTACCCCATTACCCTCATCACCTTCAGTTACCCTCATTACCCTCAGTTACTGTCATCACCCTCACTTACCCTCATCACCTCAGTTACCCTCTTCACCCTCAGTTACCCTCATTACCCTCATTACCCTCAGTTACCCTCATTACCGTCAGTTACCCTCATTACCCTCAGTTACCCTCATAACCCTCACCCTCACTCACTATTAACAATATAAATGTTATTATTATTATTATTACCCTCAGTTACCCTCAGTTACCGTCATTACCCTCAGTTACCGTCATTACCCTCAGTTACTCTCATTACCCTCAGTTACTGTCATCACCGTTACTTACCCTCATTATCCTCAGTTACACTCATCACCTTCAGTTACACTCACTACCCTCAGTTACTGTCATCACCCTCACTTACCCTCATCACCCTCAGTTACCCTCTTCACCCTCAGTTACCCTCATTACTCTGAGTTACCCTCATCACCCTCAGTTACCCTCATTACCGTCAGTTGCCCTAATTACCCTCAGTTACCCTCATGACCCTCAGTTACCTTCAATTACCCTCATTACCCTCATGCAGTTACGCTCATCACCCTCAGTTACCCTCATCACCCTCAGTTACCCTCATCATCCTCAGTTACCCTCATTACCCTCAGTTACCCTCATTACCCTCAGTTACCCTTATTACGCTCAGTTATCCTCGTTACCATCAGATACCTTTATTACCCTCAGTTACCTGCATTACCCTCAGTTACCGTCATCACCCTCACTTAGGGTAATGAGGGTAACTGAGGGTGATGAGGGTAACTGAGGGTAATGAGGGTAAACTGAGGGTGATGAGGGTAACTGACGGTAATGATGGAAACTGAGGGTAAATGAGGGTGACAACGGTAACTGACGGTAATGAAGGTAACTGAGGGTAATGACGGTAACTGAGGGTCATCCCCCTCAGTTACCCTCATTACCCTCAGTTACCGTCATCACCCTCAGTTACCCTCATTACCCTTAGTTGCCCTCACTTACCCTCAAATGTTACCCTCAGTTACCCTCATCACCCTCAGTTACCCTCATCACCCTCAGTTACCCTCATCACCCTCAGTTACCCTTATCACCCTCAGTTACCAACATTACCCTCAGTTACCCTCATCACCCACAGTTACCCTTATTACCCCCATTACCCTCAGTTACCCTCAGTTATCATCAGTTACCCTCATTACCCTCAGTTACTTTCATCACCGTTACTTACCCTCATCACCCTCAGTTACCCTCAGTTTACACTCATCACCTTCAGTTGCCCTCATTACCCTCAGTTACTGTCATCACCCTCACTTACCCTCATCAACCTCAGTTACCCTCTTCACCCTCATCACCCTCATTACCCTGAGTTACCCTCATCACCCTCATTACCGTCAGTTACTCTCATCACCCTCAGTTACCCTCATTACCCTCAGTTACCCTCATCACCTTCAGTTACCCTCATTACCCTCATTACCCTGAGTTACCCTCATCACCCTCATTACCGTCAGTTACTCTCATCACCCTCAGTTACCCTCATTACCCTTATTACCCTCACTTACCGTCATCTCACTTACCCTCATTTACTCTCATCACCCCAGTTACCCTCACTTACTCTCAGTTACACTCATCACCCTCATTATCCTCATTACCCTCATTACCCTCATCATCCTCAGTTACCCTCATTACCCTCCGTACCCTCAGTTACCCTCATCACCCGCAGTTACCCTTATTACCCTCATTTCCATTTCTCCTGCAGGTTTAAATAGCTACTGCAACCAGCTTCTGTTAAATCAATTCTAATCATTGAATTCAATCCATTCAATTTTTAATCTTACAGACTTCAAGTAATGGGAAGACAGCTTATATCAAGATCCATGCACCTTGGAAAGTCCTCACTCGAGGTGCTGAGGAGATGCTTATGAAGATGCCTATCAGGGTACTGTACACTTATACAATAAATGTTTCCCGGGGGGTATAATTAGTGTTTGCATTGGAAGGCCAAAAAAATTCCGATTTCCGAGATGTTTCCTAGAACGGGGTATAATATCTGGAACACACAAAAGCTTCAAAGTATCAGCTATCAGCAGCCATTTTAAATTATTCGTAGAGAATTTGCTTAACAAAATATATTGCTGATTTGTGTAGAAGCAGAATTGTTGTATTTGGATGTATAAGTCGAACAAACTTAACAAAGAAATACATGTAACTTTTTCAAGAATGGGCTATATTGAAATTTACTAATTAAAATTTCTCGAACGGGGTATTAAAAATTGGCCTACTGTATCTCTAGAATGGGGTTATCGTTTTGAATGCAAATTCTTTCTAAAACGGGGTCCAAATTTGGAGACCTGGGCGGTGTACATACCCACCCAAAACATACCCGAGAAATATTAAAAATATTAAAAATTAAAAACTATTTAATTATGGGCATATTATACTTGGTCAATTTTTATAACCTTTTTCGTGAGTCATAAAAAATATTTTTTTCATGGACCATTAATTAATGTAAATACATTATGATGAGTTTCATGGAATATTCATGGCCCATGAAATCATTGAACTAAAACCAACCATTTTCATGGCTCATGAAATTCACAGTCTTGTGAAATTCATGGGCCATGAAAATCCTTGTGATTGAGTTTCATGTAAAATTAGTGGCCCATGAAAACAATGAGCTCAAAAACCAACCATTTCCATGGCCCATGAAAGTCTCTTCTCATGAAATTCATGGGTTCATGAAATTCCTTGTGATGAATTTCATGGAAAATTCATGGGCCATGAAATAGAATGCTACATTTTTCATGGGAAATTCATGGCCTCAAATAAAGCCATGAAATTCCATTTTGCAGGATTCATGTACCATGAAAATGTTTCATGGGGTTTTCACAAGAAATTCATGGCATTTTCATAAAACTGTGGTTCATAGTGTTAGCAATCACTATATATTTTTTACGAGTTGTATTGAGTATATTATTGTGCTGTATTTTGATGGCGCGCAGAGCGAGTAAAAAAATACAAACAACAAGACAGTAAAAATATACATGTTACAGAGAAAACTACATACTTAACTGTGCGTGTCTAATAAGAGATCTATTATCCAACTGCTTTTAGACCGTCAAAAAATGAATAATTTTATGCAGGCACTGATGGTTTCCATTATGATAGCACTTATAATAGTCTGATGATAACAACTTTGCTTCTCAGCACTGCATTTCATGATATTTCGTGATAATTTTATTATGGCAGACACTTCTCTGAACACTAAGATGGACAGCTGACACCAGTCCCAAATAATGTTCCACTTGCATTCCTCAAACAGACTGTTTTCAACAATATGATGATATTGTATACATGTATGTACATAGGAAAATGACCTGGACACAAGGGATTGGACTGAGAGATGTTTTGACACTATTGGAATTCGCAATCCATTCGAACTCCGAGTTGAGGATCTTCCAGAACAGCCAAAACTACTTTACATGTGCCTTTAGAAGAGACAAGCTTGACAAGTAAGTTTTTGTACATCGGCAGAAAACCTCTGAATAATAAATTAATATTTTTTATATAATTTAATATTCATTTATTAAATTAATATCAGAAGAAGTGCAATGTACAATGTAAATAGGTTGGAGTTTGTCTACAAAGCCAGTGGCTTATCAGGCCAGCGCTTGACTGGACTGGTTTTCCATAGCATGAAATGACTTGGAGTATTTGCTACTCTCCTGGATGGGATGCTCGTCCATTGCATGTAACCCCCCAGCATTTTTATGAGGTTATCCTGAGAGTTTGCCTGTACCCAGGTTGCCAGGTTTGACAGACCGCTGGATCTGTAATCCAACATTGTACATCATGAGATACAAATTATTACTACTGGTGGTTTTTATTCAGCATATATATACTGCATGTATATTGTGGCTGTGATTTTCATGGAAGAGAAAATAAATATAAGATGACTTATTTGTTTGTTTTCTGTTAGGTTTTTAATTCCAGACAACCAGGATGATTTTTTCACTGGTGGCCCAGCGGAGTAGAATAGTAAGTTCAATGTTTGTCATTTTTTCATTGCATACAATGTAGACCTGAGTTTAATTAATTTACATTTTGTATTAAAACCTCAATATATTACTTTGAACATGACAGTATTAAACTTCTCAGTTAAAAATACAAATTGTTGTTTATTATCTGTAGTAATGAAAACAAGCTGCAAGAAATAATTAAAAGTCTCTGTTTGCAAACCAGCAATGCAATTTTACATGTATGTGCATGCATTTTTTTAATTATAATATTATAATTATTAATTTTTATTTTATTTTTTTTATTATTTTATTTATTTTATTTTATTGATTATTTTATTGATTATTTTTTTATTTTGCATGCATGCATTAAGAATGACAAAATATCAACCATTGGTGAACAGAGGCACAACATTATGGTCTAAGAACTTGAAGAAGTCATTTTTGATCGTTACGCCAACTTGAGGAAACTTACTATATCATACAATGTACATACACATGAATTGTAAACATTAATCTGTATAAAATCCTGAGACTTTTAAAGACGGACAATGAAAGTATTAACCCTATTCTGCCTGGGCTTTTTTTCGTTCGTGAGCCTGGGGGGGGCAGACAGTGCCCCCTATGTATCTCGAAAAGTATTGACGCTATGAAAATGAAACTTACATGGTTTGTAAAGCATCCGAAAATATTTATTTTAGTGGCAGTCACGTGTGAATTATGACGTCATACACGCCATAATGACGTCATGCGTTTAAAAAAATCCTAAATCTTGGATCCTAAATCTTGGATTTTCTAAATTGTTCAGAAATGTCAGAAAATCTCCAAATTTGTTTTGAAAAAATCAAGAAAAATATAAATATGCTAAAATGGCAAAATTTTTGGAAGGATTTCAACGAAAAAAAGCAAAAATTTTATGAAAACTGAAAATTAAGCTAAAAAAACAACAAATTTGGGTAAAACGATCTGTATCTCGAAAAAGTATTTCTGCTATGAAAATGAAACTTATGTGGTGTATAAAGCATTCAAACATGTTTTATTTTAGTGACAATCGCAAATCATATTTCTCACATCTCTCTCATATTTCTTGCAAGCTTAAAATATACCATCATTTTCTTTCCACAATCACAAATCAGTTATGATATCATATCACGCCAAAATAATTATAACGTCATACTTTTAAAATGTCCGCCATCTTGGATCCACCATCTTGGATTTTTCAATTGTTCATAAATGTCAGAAAATCACCAAATTTGATTTGAAAACATCGAAAACAATATAAGGATGCAAAAATTGCAAAAGATTATGGAGGAAACTATTCGTAGAAAGCGGAAATCTCATGAAAACTGAACATTAAGCTGAAAATACCAAATTTGGCTAAAACGGCCTGTCAAAACTTGGTTGCCATGGAAACATCAAGTCACGTGATCAAAAAAATTGACACACCAAAATGTTCCCAGATAATCTTTAGGAAAAGTCATAAAGTTTGGCCATGATTGCTTGAATTCTCTTTAAGTACGATAAATTTGAAGTCAGCGCGGGCACTTTCTGCCCCCCCCCCCCCCCCCCCCCCCCAGGCAGAATAGGGTTAAATAATAGTCCTTCAATTATTGAGATATAATATGAGATGTCATTTTTATTAATACAGGTTCATAGAATTTTAATGAGAACTCAAGTATGGTGAAAAAGGAATCAGATTGGTATGTACATGTTATGTAATAATATAAATTCAAAAGTAATTACCTTGGCCCCTTAACATCCAGCGATGTCACATTATTTCCTAACTTGTCTTGTCTGAACACCTCGTGCTCCACTCATGTAAAGATGCCATTATTTTGAGAGATTTTTCTTTGATAAGCAAGATTTTTCACATTAATCTTGGTCAGGAATTTTCATTTTTGACAATAACAACCAGAGGTGGTTTTCGTCAAACTGGCCAATTTTTCACTTGTGAGTGAACCAATAAAAAAAATTATGTGATTACCTCCACATCATCGTCAGTCAACTGCACAACAGGCGACCATATATTTTTGAGAATCAGTTTCTGGCCCATCTGTTATTTACTAAGTATCGGTCCGGGTAAAGCATTGTTACATGTATGGTTAATTTCCACAGCTATTTTTATATTGTAAGCACAAAGTCGTGTAATAATCTCTTATTAACCAAGCTTGCTCGGGACTGTACTGGGAGAACATTGGCCCTTAGTCTTTTCTGTACGGACCTCGCTGCGCTCAGATAATGTTGTAGCTACATTGTATCTTGTTAGGTATTGGACGCTTGATTAACAATGGAGCATACTCTGCAGCTTATCCCTTGCATGAGGTAAGTTACTATTAATACAAGTCATTTAATTTTTTTACTTTAACATAATGTACAAATGTACGGTTGTACGTATGTAGGTGCTCAATACACTACATGTGCTTAAAAATTAATTATACTGGGCTTAAATGTTCTTTTTAGTGAGAAGCTAAACCACTAAATTGGGGTAGTAAAATTGTAAAAATCTTATAACGATGACCGTAAATTACTGGCTCAGAAACAGGCAACAGCAAATTAAAAGACTGGAAGGAAGAACCCTGACTGTGTCACTGGCATTCCCATAATTTATTAATGTTAAAAAATGCACAAATTAAACAAGTGACTGTGTAAATGCAAGGTCCATGTACAATGTTTGTCTCAAAAATAAGTATTTTGTCAATTGTGAACAATACAGTCATGTAGCTCCCACTTTAGTCTTGATCTGTGTGTTGTCTGTTGGCCGACTGTTGACTGTCTGTCGGATGGCTGGCAACAAAACAACAGCCGACAACCAAGAGTTTTTTGGAGAGCTGTTCTTCGCCAATCTAAATTAAAGGTTTTCTGGATTCAGTTTCCCTCTCCTTGGTACACTGTACATGAATTGTATGTTTGAGGGCATACATGTACTGTACATATAGTTTCAATAATAATGTTGACTTTACTGGCTGAATGTGGCTGTAAAAAGCTCCTTTTATAATTAGAGGCTTATTTACGTCATTAAATTTACAACTACACTTATTTCCTATTAGGCATTTAGACCTGTCAAAGCCAAACAAAACTATGTAGGTCGCAATTCACATTCTGTAAGTGCACTGGTCAAAGTGTGTTCCAATCTGAAGGATTGGAGGAGCCAGCTCGTGGCTCCATCGCCACTGGTTATTGGTACAGACTCCCCAGCTCTTGATTCATGGGATGTTAGTCCATTGCAGGTTACCCTGGCCCATCATTTTTGTCAGGACATTGCCTATATAGTAAACAATTTTCCACTATCCATTTATATTTCTGGATTGAGAGATAGAGATACTGTTAGAGTTAGTGTCTTGCTGAAGAACTCAAGCAGACTAAAACTCACACCTGTCAATCTGGAGTCTATGCTTCCTATGATGGTTCTGGTTCTGGTCTAGCATCACCGGAATAGTACTTGGACGGTCCTGCCCTGAGCAACCTCTTTAGTGTATTTTGGGAGACCAACACTCCAAGAGTGTACGACATTCACTACTGTACATGTATTAGTGAAAGAGTGCAATAAAGTGTACATTGTACAGTATGTTATGAATTCATGGTATATATTATAACAATCCTGTTCTGTAGGGCAACTATGAACTGGATCAATCAAATGAACCCCCAAGACCTGAAAATGCTAGACAGGTAAATATACAGTCGATATAATCACTGTACACTGTAAAATGTTCCATGAGGTGGATTTAAACTAATAAATTAAATGAAGTTAACAATTCAAGGTAAGAATAGCATCAAATTACAGGAAATTATATTATGTTCAAAACAGAGATATATTTTTCTAATCCATACATGTAAATCCCTAGATCTTGTGGATAAAACCTAGCTACATGTACATGTACATACAGGTGCATGTACACATACAGTTGACTTCGTTAATTCGAGACAACCCACCAAATTGTTACATGTACGCAATCATGTAACTCTTGAGAAATAGTACGCATGTTCTGTTACAATAATTTTATCCACTGGGTAGGATTTATCTGGGTAAAGTTATCCAACATGCTTTGTTCAACCACGGGTCACTTCTTATGCTACGAGCAGTCCCTCTTTCCCTCCATTGAGCGATGGAAAGAGGGATTACTTGTGATCTATTAATTTCTCTACCTCGTTTTTTGTCGGTGTTTATTTAGTTGCTATTTCACACATGGGTAAAAGCAAATCGATGGTACAAGATGCAACCTTTGGACCACATCAGGTAAAACTTCAGTTCAGTTTGTCTGATTTGATTCTACATAATTTTAATACACCTGCAGTCATTGGCCGTTTTCACACTGGAGACGGGAAACTCGTCTGAGACGGGTTATCCATCTCAGATGAGTTTCCCGTTCCTAGCATGAAAACGGGACGGTTATAATTTTAGACGGGTAACTCGTCTGATTTTACCCGTCTACTTTTCCGTCGCTTTAGACGGATTTCTAAGACGAGTTTCCCGTCTGTGACGGATATCTCGTCTTAGAAATAAGGAAAGGTAACCGCGCCTCAGCTTCAAAGTGAAATTGACAAGTAGTTAGACTCGTCTCAAATTCACACTAGGACGAGAAACCCGTCAGATGAGTTTTCCATCAAGACGAGTTTCCCGTCTCTAGTGTTGTCTCAGTTGTCATTGGCATTTGTTGTTCAATTTGTTTGCAGAGATTACTTCGGAGAAAAGATTGGAATATATTTTGCTTGGTTGGGTAAGTAACTGTACATAATATTCCTGTCCCTAGTCCACGTACATATACATGCTGAATGTGTCAAAGAATGATTTTAAGCAGATAATGATAGTTTACGGATCCGATTATTTTTCCTCTGCTGGGACATTAACACACTTGGCTGGTTACATGCTCGACATTTAGCATCGCATGTACTGTACAGTGGAATTCACCTCTGCTACATGGAACCTCCTGTAGGCAGACACCTCCAGTCCCTCCAGTCGCTGTAAAGCTGTGCACACTTAGTCAACTGGGTTCCAGCCCCATACAAAACACTACATAATGCGTTAACATTTTTTAACACTACCATTAAGCCTAAGAGCAAGCAGACCACCTTCTCCTAATGGGACATTTTGTTCTGCATCATACATGTAATAGTTTGTGTGATACGATGTACTCTGATCCTAGTACCTGTGTGTTATTGTGATCAGCTGATGGTTTTGCGAGGCCTTACTAAAACAACCAGATGTTTTAATAAAACAAATCATTGTCCAATTGTACAAGCCCTCTTTCAAAGTTTTCTTTCATATAACATTGAAAAGGTTTTTGGGGGGGGGGGGGGGGAGTTTTAAGGAATGGAGTTTGGATCCTGGCCTGGTAGTCCCTGCAAAAAACCTTTTTTATGCAATCACGGGACCTCTCTGAAGTGTGTCTTGTCCATAAAGTACAGTGCCAGAAAATATCCACTCATGGAATGTCATTGGAATTTCGAGTGGGAGTGGGGTCCCTCAAACAAGCCAAATTTTAAAGGAAAGTTATGAATCTAAACTGAAAATTCCGAGGTCGGGGGGGTGGGGGGGTGGGGGGGGGGTGGGGGGTGGGAGGGGGGGGGGGGTGTGGGGGTGGGGATGGGGGGGGGGGGGGGGTGGGGGGTGGGGGGGGGGGGGAGGGGGGGGGGGGGGGGGGGGGGGGGGGGGGGTTGGGGGGGGGGGGGTTTCAAACCAAAAAACCTTCTGTGGAGGGGCATGGATATTTTTTCTCTGGAACCACAGCAATGTCAATCTCTTCACAATGGGTATAATTTTACATTTAATGATAAAGTTTGATATGTTGTTGATGATGTTTGGGCAGGTTTTCTACATCTGCAATGTTGCTCCCACCAGCATCTATCATGGGTCTTATTTGTGTGATTTATGGTCTGGCCAAGTTGGGCTTCATACATCCCTGTGTAAGTGGTGATAGGCTTCTAAATTCTCCTTTATGATGTGATAAGAAAGTTTCAATAGGCAGGTGGTGTGGAGAAGTGAAGAACCCTCATACTGGGAGAACAGGGCGTTCCATCGAAAAACAAGTATTATGTTTCCACCTTACATCTAAAGGGTTTAATTAGGTATTTTGAATAAGAAGTAAGTAAACCAGATGAGAATGTGAACTAGGACATTGTAAAACGTTATACTTCAAGTTGATTTACATTTATGCACTGTTACCCAAAAAAAGTGTGTTTAATACTATGGACAAGTACATAGCTAAGCACATAGATTAACAACCCCTACAATATATACTGTAGCTTAACATTTACATTAGTACAATGTACTTCGTGCAATAATTATAAACAAACAACAAGAACTGACTATAGAGTTTATGGTGAAGTACCACTGTACTTATGTATTGTGACCTCCCTGGCCAATCATAAGCCTGCAAACTCCGACGTATTAACCAGCTGTAATGTTTCACGGTTCTCCTGCGTTCGCAAGCTTAAGACACAATCATTGACTGTCCTGAAGTTTTATAAGTCAGCTGTTAAAGTATCAGGCTATACTTTTTTATGGGATGACAAACTACTGTAGGTTGCTAATTAGTAATAGATACCTGGATCCGTTTTGCCTTTTAGGAGAGACATCTGTGATTATGTCCAAGTATTTCCCTATGTGTCCTCGGTTGATGAATAGAGGTTGCCCCCTACTGGCGCGCTTTATGATAACCTGTATGTAACTCCAAAGGTATGTCGAAGCACTGTATTCAGTTATAGTTTAGGACTGCCTAAGCAGTCCCTCTTCAGTTTGGTGGACTAGAAGCCAGAGAAAGTATGACCAAGGGTGACTTAGAACCAGTCTCATGTTTCCTCAGCAATCATAAAAGAATCACTGCTCAGCCTAGTTGTAAGTGTATTTTGTAAATGACAACATGACTTGCTACCAGTCTCGAGTTCCCAGATCCTCTGTTTATTTTTTGGTCACGTGCGTTGGCGAAACGGAGGCTACTGGGTCTCGAGACAGCCGTTTACCGGAATGTCCGGAAAATTCCGGCACATGCCATTCATTAAATGGTTTGCGCCGCCTGGGCATTCATTTTTTATCAGGCCAATGATGAGAAATATCGATTTTTTTATTGCGACCAGAGGCTTACTACACACATTTAACGGCACAAAGAAAAAAAAACGGAGGAAGGCCTCTGGAAACGATGGATGACGTTGATACCTAAAGCATCATGCCATTGTCTATTGAAAGTCCTACTTCAATCCTAAAGGAGGCCAGACAAATCGCTTTCTCATTTCTTAGGACGCCAAGACGTTTTGGAAACATGGGGGATTTCACCCACAAACTGGTACTCGGCTTATTATTCCCCGAGTACCTGTTTATGGTTTCAGCGCTCCAAGCTGTCTCTCGACCATTTGGTTCGCTCATGGCAAGTGAAAATAAAATTTTGGCGACTACATTTTCCAAACAGGTCACCAAAATTGGCAAAACTAGATCAGTGGGCAAGGGGCTTGGCCGGTGTGCATCAAACAATTATATGTAGTATAATCGCTTATGCCAAAGAAATACAACCACATGTTTCTCCAGTATACCTAACTAATTAATTTAATGTGCTCTGTCTTTGCTCATCTTTTTTGGACATTTTAATACAAATCCTTGGCCCTGGTGTTTTACGAGAGTTGGGCTTGCATACTGTTTGTAACCTGAGTTTCATTCGTCGATGCTCTTGTTTGTTTTTCTTCAGGTGGCCTTTATGTCTTTGACAAATGAATTCACTGATGGTTTTTTGCTATTTTCAATGTCAATGTGGGGTAAGTTCATTTTTTTTTTTTTTTTTTTTTTTTTTTTTCGAGAATCATCACTTTAAATAATAATAAAATAATTTTATAAATAGACGTCTGGCTGAATAGCAATTTAGAGTCAGCTGAGCTGACTGGGTGCTTATTGGACTGAGTAAGAGGTGCTGACATCGTCCCCAGTCGGTCTCTTACAAGAAACTTGTTGGAAGCGGTGGATGTCTAGACTTCTCAGAACTAACTCCTCAAGAATTACATTTCAAACGACAATCTCACAAAATTCCAAAACACATCTTATTGAAAGAGGGTACCCCGCGAAAACTCTAGGTGTTTTGGCAACCTTTTTCCCCCTTTCTCTCAGAGGATGTCCAGAGAACTCGCCCTTCTAACAAAAACATAAAACAAACCAAGCACGAATCTTGCCTTTCGTCACACAATATCAACCATCACGTGCCGTGACTTGAAGCAAATACTGACACTGCCCAAAACTGGTATTTAAAATTCAAATCAACCATTGCCTTAGCCGAATATAATTCAAAGATCCCGCTATTATTTCAATACAAAAGGGGCAAGATCCGCTAAAAAAGATACACTTGTTCGAGCCAAAGTTCTAAATTGGCTATTGCACATGGATAAAGGGCATTGTTATCATCATCCAACGCCGCAGTCTTGATAACAAGTTTCTCATAAGAGGGAACTACTGGGAATTACTGGAATTTGTGAATGTTGGTTTTTCAAGGATGCAAGGAAACCCCAGAAAACCGGACCTAACAGATATGACTCCAGGAAATTAAGGCTGCGGCCATATTGGTAGGAGAGTGGAGGCACTTATATTCAACTCCCCTAGATATCCCCATCCGGCATGATTCAACTAAGTTAATAAGTGCTTTATTTGCAAGACGCCTGTCGTGGCAATAATTAGCGGTGAATAAATAATTATAAAAGGCGGAGATTTCGAAAATTTTGATGGGAAATTGAATAAGATGTAGGCCTTTAGCAAGCCTGGTAATTAAGGGAAATGTAATTTAAACTCATTTCGTAGTTGTGTGTTCCTCAGCCGACGTAGCCACCATGTGTTCTTGGAATTTCTGGAAGAGACGACAGGCAGAGATTGACCTTATGAATGGGACCTGTTTGGGAATAATGAGGATGAGGACGGTGAGGAGTTCGAGTTTCACATATAATACCGTATCTGCTAGGATTAAAACTTTGAGTTGTATGGTTTTTGTAACTTATCCCCCCCCCCCCCCATACTGAATTCTGTCTGGTTTTTTTGGCATATTATTATGGACTCCAGATCGTGAAGTTTGGGGTTCGTGTCTGGTAATTTATTAAGTTTGACCCCATGTTGTGATCTTGGGCCATGGCTTTTCGCCACCGGTGTATGCTGAGTGGAGAGGGGCACGAGGAAGGCCCTTCGCAGCGTTGTTTTCTTCCTCTCTGCGCGTGTGCCTCCAACTTGCGCTTCATTTACTCCAGTGCCAGCTACTCAGGACCTAGGTGTTTTTTAATGTAGGGGAATTGGTGAATTGTTGGGGCAACCTGGGATGGACTAGTATCACACTCCAGGCTGGAGTAGCAATACTCCTAGTTGGACTTCATGCTATGGAAACTGGAGTTTCATTGTAAGCACTCAAACAGTGTTAGTGAGTCATGATTCTCGTGATTTAAAAACAACTCCAAAAATCGTACCCATCTTTCTTTCATGATAGCCTTTTTTAGGAGCAACCTCGTCCTGCCATACGAGGCAGTGGCCGTTCGGAGACGTCGCTTGAATCCAAATCACCCGAAAAGTGGAGGAGCCGTTCATCCTCGATTTTTTTTTTTGAGCTAACAATGAAAGTACGCTAGATTTGTCGTGGCAGCTTGCAGTTTCGTCATTTTCATGGTAAAATGTCCATTAACTGTTTCTGGCTATTCGTTACGATTGGAATTGGGCCCGGTTGTTCAAAGGGTGGATAGAGGGACTGTGCAATAATTACCAAGGGAGGGGGGGGGGGGGGGGGGGGGGGGGGGGGGGGGGGGGGGGGGGGGGGGGTTGGAAACCGAGGTGAGGAGGAGGGAGGGGGGGAGGGGGGGGGGTGGAAAACCAGAGGGAGGAGGCATAAAGGCTATCAGTGGATAGGGAAAAAAAGAGAATGGAAAATGAACAAATGTCATGAACTGTAGGAAGACATTTCCGGTCATCCTCCTCCAACGGACAAGGTACACAGGCTCACATAACGGCCTGGAAATCAAGCCTAACTTTTTACCATTATTGTGTCTCCAGAATCTGTTAACTACATGTATTAAATTCTTGGTGGCCGCTTAATAGGGGTAAAAACAATAGGAGAACCCTCATCGGGACAGCACAAAGGTGGCTGCGACCGCTTAATAGAGATGTGACCCGCTTTAACAGGGGTTTTATTTACAGTATTATACTGACAATAGTTTTGGGACTTTGGTAAACTGGGCTCGACTGTATTTCTCTTTATTTTTCAGTTATCGCTGGTGGCTTATCGCAGTGTTTGCTGTGGTAGTGTACCGTGCTGCAGTTGTACGCATGTATTAGCCGCTCGACATGACTATAACATGGGAGCTGTCAGCATCGCAACATCTGGCACGGGCCGCTCTCATTAACCTTATCATCATCATGCTTCTCAACAAGGTATAGTAATAGGCCACCGGTAGGGCTCCCACGAGTCTCCTGTAGCTCAGTGCTAGAGCGTCCGACCGTTGTGGCAGAAGACTCCTGTTGTTAGAACTCGGAAAAACGTTTTCCGAGTAGCTTGTGTTCACAGGACTGATTAACATATTTCTCAAGGTACTTGTAGTGGTACATATACTTCATTGCTAGTTATAGTTTGATTTTCCAAACCATTAAACAACAACGTCCTTTCACTGCTTGCACACGGTTTGTTAAATGCTGGTCAGTGAATGGAGAGCCTTTGTTCCTTACTGGGGCCGATGGGCACGACATGTTTTTCTTGCCGTTATCAACTTCTGCGGCAGCAACATATTAACATGCACAATAGAGCCAGTGAGCGTATTTGAGAGAGCAAAAACAACCCTGTAGTGCCCAGGGTAAGATAGGCGATGTTTCAAATTGAAAGGAAGTGTTGAAGGAAACCTTCAAAAAAAAATGTGTGACCGAAGGTTTTTCTTTTAATGGATTTGCATATACATGCATTTCAATTTTTTTTTAGTTGCAATGTTGTTGCAATAAATTGAGAACCTTTGTTACCTAATTTGTTTAATTGCAGTTTTACGAGAAGTTAGCTGAGATTCTGACAAGATGGGGTACGTACATGTTTGCAAATATTAACACGAATTTTAAAGTGATTGACTGAATAAAATCGATTTTCTGGCAGCCTTCTTTCCACTTAGAACCCAAACAAACGAATATGCGAAGTAGACGGATTCTCATTGGTCTATTTGTCCCAAAACAAAAGGGGGCCAAAAAAGCCTTTCATTTGAAGCTCCCGTAAGCGGGACACCCTCGGGAAGCAGAAAAAGTGTCCGCAATTGGAGCTGGCCGCTTACGGGGAATGTGCAAATACAGAGTTTGTGTGAGCTAGAGTTGTCAAGGCGGCCGTAAGTAGAGCTGTCCGCTAACGAGAGTGTCGGCTCACACAGCTTCGACTCGGTGTACTAGGGGAAGTCGGGGATATTGCTTACGCCAGACTATCGAGCGCGGAAAAAATGTGCTCCATCGAATTAGTAAGCACGCTTACATGCATATGTGTTTAGAATTTGATAGCACGGCTTTGCCAGCAGTTGTTATTGTTATACAGGCGAACGGTAATGTTTCTTCAAAATGTCTAACATATATAATTGTTATTTCAGAGATGCCTCGCACTCAGACCGAGATGGAAGGACATCTTTTCGTTCAAGATGTACCTTTTCCAATTCGTGAACTTTTACTCGTCACTGTTTTACATCGCGTTTTTCAAACTCAGGTGAGCTTATATCATGAGAAGGAAAGGTTTATTTCAGGTCAAATACAAAATAATGCAGTGCCGGAAACCCCGTTGATTCAGCCACTCGTTGGGCTGAAGTGACCTAGGCTTTTGTCCGGGCTACAAAAAAGATACCTAAATGAGGTGGCCCCCCCCCCCCTCCCCGAGGGGGGAGGGGGGGGGGCGGTGGGGCAGGTTTCTCACGTTTGAGTTCCCGGGAAGTTTGCAGGTTTCCTGATTTTTACCTCAAAGAATCCTGGCTTCGTTCCGGTGATGATTTCCTCAGCAAAAACGAGAAATATTTGTGGTTAACTAGCTTCTAAGGGTGTCAAAATGAGATGATAGACCCACAGAAAAGATCAGTTATTAGAACCAAGTTTGCACGTCAGGAGAATAGAGAGACAAATCAGCAACGCCGTTAATTTACGATCGAATTCTCCCAGCTACGGCTATAAGAAATGTGAAGAATGGTGTGGAGTGTTATTTGTTGACTCCCTAGTTCACTTGCTAGAACTTAGAGATGCTTCGACTAATGAGAAATATTTTGTGTTCAGTCCTGGCAGGCCAGCAGGATTTAACAGGATTTTTGGGATATACCGACAGGAAGAGGTAACAAAGTAAAATGTTACTCTGTGACTAAACCAAACTGATTGCAAGGCCAAAAGGGCAGGTTTATTGACCTATATTCAACTAGCTGTACTAGTCTTCTTCAGGACCAGCTGCAGGGCTACAGTAATGGCTCCCACAATTTGGTTAACTAGTAAAAGATACGTGTAAGCTTCATAAGATGATGACTTGTTGCTTATCCCAATACAGTTGGTTTTTGTCTTGTGTAGCCATAGTTACTCAAGACATTAGAATGAGGAGGCTTTCTTGCGCGTGGGAAGGGAGGTATACAGTCACAAGTTTGAGCGCGTGCAATTCAATGAACATTTTATAAAGGAAATAGTAAACTTGCCCCTCGTGCATTATTGAGTTATATAAGCACTTGGGAATTTTCGGCTACGCTTCGTGCTTCTCTATCCACTTCTCTCATGTTCCGCGTGCTTATATAACTCAACAATCCACTCTGGCACGTTTAGTATTCCCTTAATAATTTTGTGTGTTTACTTCTTTGTATTTCAGTGTAACCGGCAGGTTGTTTATTTGAGCTCCTAGTGCAGCTGGCAGTCATCATGGTTGGAAAACAGATCTTTAACAACTTCATGAAGTCATTGTGCCGTAAGTAATCCTTACAGAGACCCTGGAAGAATGAACCATGTTCACCGACCGACCGCACGACCGACGACGAACTTTGTTAACATGTCTGTCCTCTACTAATTGGGCTTACTTAATCTAAGGCTAGAGAAAGATCTAGCGATTTCGACTGTTTGAACGATAACCCGCTCGGTCAAGAAAATAATACTGAAATCACGTGAACGAAAGTTTTGCTCACATTTGGTTATGCGCGCCCGTCTTCGGCTTGATTTATATTCTGCTGAAAGCGCCGGTTAGAACTTAAATTACACGTTCTAACCTGGCCAACTGATCTACACATGCATCTAACTAATTTTTACTGAAGAGTGAGGCTTTTTAGAAGAAACAACTTGTCATGTATTTTGTCATTTGTAGAAAGCTGCAGAACTGGTGGAAACGCCGGCAGAACATCGAGATACCAGACCAGACCGAGTACACGCGCTGGGAATTGGACTACGACTTGACTCAGTATCCCGTCCACGGGTTGTTTTATGAATACCTAGAAATGGGTAAGAACCGCATGCATGCCTTGTGGGTTGGTTGGTTGGGTGGGTGGGTAGGTGGGTTTGGGGGGGGGGGGGGGGGGAGATGGTGGGAAGGAAGAGTGAGAAATTTATTACACACTAAACCGGGTTGTTCTTTCTTTTCTCAGTGATCCAGTTTGGCTTTGTGACGCTGTTTGTTGCTGCTTTTCCTCTTGGCCCATTTTTCGCCCTCGCCAACAACTTGTTGGAAATTCGTCTTGATGCTTACAAGTTCATGGTCGTTTTCCAACGACCGATGGCGGCTCGTGCACAAGATATAGGTACGCTATTGTTATACGTGATTCACAACAACTACGCGATTTGGTTGTTTTATTATCTTTTCACCATTTAAGGCTATTAAATACTTTCGTGGGAGACGCGGTGGCCTAATGGTTAGCGCGTTAGGACTCCAGATCGAGCGGTCCAGGTTCGAGCCCTGACCGGGTCATTGTGTTGTGTTCTTGGGCAAGGCAATTTTCTCTCACAGTGCCTCTTTCCGTCCAGGAGTATAAATGGGTACCGGCGACAAAATGCTCAGCGGGGGCAACCTGGCGTTGGACAACCATCCCACCCAGGGGGAGTAGCAATAGCAGTGTGGGTAATTAACTGCGTGCACTTGGTTGGATACAACCAGTGTGGGCCCACACAGCGGTCAAACGCAAAAATCCGGCGCCACTTCCGGTTTTCGCTTGCCTTGACTTTTCCATGAGTTTGAAGCGTAATGGCCGCGAAGTTTGTAAGGAAACGTTATAAAACATGCAGTGGTAAACCAAAATACGAGCTGAGACACTTGGTGGATAAACAATTATTACATTATCTATGCATACTCCGAGTGTAAAGCTTAAGTTTCCAGTAAATTTCTTAAGTTTGAGCTTTAAAGTGACGAAAACGTGGAGGACTTCGTAAATTTAGGACATTTTGCAGTGGGGTTTTGCGCGGGAACTGCGAAGGCGCGTCACGTTTGACCGCTGTGGAGTGTGGGCCATTTTGGTCCCTAACGGCTTTACCTTTACCTATTGTTTCGCCGAGCACATAACATTTTGTCTCGTTTTTTACAGGAATCTGGTACGCGATTCTCAAAGCCGTCACCGAAGATCTCTGTGGTTGTAAATGTAAGAACGTACTTCAAATAAACTGTGTTCTTGTTCCGACTTTTTTTTAAGCAAAGGTAGTCACATAAAACGAAAACAGACAATAAACATGGCTACGTTTCCTTCAACACCTTATCGTTCTCACCTCGAAGCATGGAATTAACATGTCGATGAGCAATACTTAAGAGCAACGTTATCAAAAGCAAGTGAACGTGAGCAAAACGCAATTGAGGGGGAACCATGGCAACCTCACACGAGTCAACCCCATCCCCTCCCCCTCCCAGACACACGGATTTCTCAGTAGAGAACAAAAGGGGAAGGACTTACCTGTTCAAAAACAAGCTGATTACGAACCAAGAGGTGGGAGGGTGCTGGGGGCATCAAGTGAGGCAAAATACCTGCCGAGGAAAATCATGCAAACCAAGAGGGCAAAGCCGAGGGCGAATCTTCTCGGAAACAACTCAAGATGCGCATGTGCCTCCACAGATCACCCGCTGGCCAACGTTAGATATATAGCGATATTTACGCACATAACTGTCTAATAAGATATTTATTATCCAACTGATTTTAACCGTCAAAAAAACGTAGAATTAGAAGTGCGCGCTTACGGCTTATTGGAAAAGGGGCGTTTATTAAAAAAATAACATTTAAATGGGGGGGGGGGGGGGGGGCGGGGAGTGGGGGAAGCGCTTACAGGAGGGCATTAAATCGAATCATGACTAGAGCAATTTTCAATTGAGTGTCGAAAGTAATCGCTGAATGCTTTACTACGCGCTATGATTGGTTTACATGTAAAAAAAAAACTCGTGCCACCCACTCAACCAATCAGATGCTAAACCAAAACCAATCGCGACTTGGTCGCACCCGATTTCCCGCTTGGCGTCGGTCACATGTATTTGCTTTGAGTTCTCATTGGTTCATTGTATTGTTTTCGTTTGTTGTAATTGGTCATTGTGATTGCTTTGGTTTTGGTTTCAGCACACTTGATTAAAAACCGCTCTCACAGTAACTCGCTTGTTTGGCTTGGCAGGGCTTTGTGATTGCCTTCGTGTCAGAGTTCGTGCCCAGACTGTACTACACTCTGGGCGAGGGACACGACAACCTGGAAGGATTCGTGAACAGCACCTTGTCGTATTTTGTGGTGGCAGATTTCCCTCCAGAGGAGAAACCCTCCGGAACGGATGCTGATGTGTTGGAGGATAGCTTCCAAATCAGCAGTTGTGGGTTTGGTCTGCCCACCTGTAGGTAATGAATCCAGGATGTTTGAAGTGTTTCAGTGGTTTGTTTGGCTGTGCACGGGGGAAAAACCACATGACGGATATTTGAGGGTTGACAGTCCGATTTCGGTTGTTGGTAAATCGGGATGAAGCTAATTATTTCCTTTTTTCCGCCCGTTCTTCCTCCTCCCTTCTCTGTGGCAGTATTTACTCTCCCCTAGATAAAGCCGCAGGCCTGTATTTTCCCCTGGGGTACGAACATCCGTGATATTTGACGTTATTTATCTTCTCATATACGCGACGCCTATGATTGCATTGTAGGTTTCGAGGTTATTACGAGAAGCCATTTTTAACGATAGGAAACCAGACCTTTTCAAATCCTAAAGAATACGAGTTTTCAAACGGCTTACTGGCATATTTTGGCAGCCAAGCTGTTTTTTGTGGTGGCTTTTCTGGTAGGTACAGTAGTTGTTTTTCTTGATTTTATCACAGTACAGTCAGGGGTACAAGTACCAGTTAATACGGACCTTCAGATTGGGGTACGAGTACGAGAACGAGTACGAGTACGACTTTCTACTTTCAAAACAATATTGTTCCCAGAGCCCTCGCTCTTCCCTGTGACTGACCAGTAGAAGTGTAGGTTCTGGCCGGAGATTGGCGTGACAAATGATGATCTTGAGGATGCGCCAATAGGTTTAAAAAGTCGTACTCGTTCTCGTACTCGTTCTCCAATCTGAAGGTCCGTAATGGCGAAATCCCGCCTCCGAGATAGGACTGAGCTCGCGGTGTTTGTCCCTGAAGTTGCTAAACAACATGACGTATTTGTTCGAAGTACCCGTGAGCGCTCGTGCTAGTTTCTGATGTAAACATTCGGAAACTCTTCGCGTGCTTCCACGAAGATTTGCCAAAACCGTCCCTTGTCCCCCCGACTGAGTAGCGATTAATTTCTAGCTTCTTTATGAACTAAATTCGATTTTGAGTCGACATTACGGCTTTATAATCACGGCTAGTTGGGAGAAATTATATTTCGTATCTTGTATCGCGATTCAAAGATTGTTGGACAAATTAAAAGGAAAATTAAGATCAGTTGTTGTTGATTGAAATATAAATTCCCGTACACCGGTCAGATGCTCTAACCACTGAGCTGCGGAGTATCTCATGTGGTGAGCGGTCATATACTAGGTTCATGTGACACACATCCTGCATACTGCAGTGCTAGGATCAGCAATGTCGAAAGCGTCATTGTGTAGTAATAAATGTAAAGATGGCAAACGTTAAGCTCGGTCATACTGTAGTAAGTAACTGTATTGAGTTTTTCACGAACGTGGGACAAAGAGCTTAACATTTACCATCTTTACATTAAATTTTATTAGTATACGTAATAGGACTACGAACTGTCCAATTTGGGAAATAATTGGATGATAAAAATTCCGAGGACTCAGTCCGAGGAATTCTAAAGGAGTGTTAATTATATTGTGCACGGGAACTTGTGCTGTCCAATTTGGGAAATAATTGATTGGATAGTTGCTTGAATAGGATTTTACACTAGCAATATAATTACTCTCCTAATTTGTTATGTTGTCATTTTCCACAGCACATTGTGTTCGGTATTACGGCAATCTTGGCCTGGATTATCCCGGATGTGCCAAAAGAAGTTGACAATCAAGTTAAGAGAGAGAACTTTCTTGCCCGCGAAGCTTTGCGGTCAGCGGATCAATATGACACGGGTTCTCCAGTGCCCGAAGAAGACTCCCACGGACAAGATGATTTTCTATAGAACTTATAGCCTTGGCTGGAATTATCTTGTATTTAGTGGCTTTGAGCATAAGATGTGTGCAATATTTTCTACGATGTAAGGAATTTTTACTTCAAGCGAACACAAACGAATGTAGTAGATACGTAAACAAATGTCCACAGTTAGTATCGTAATTTAATCCTTTTACTTCCAATTGCAGACAACTCTCTTAGTACAACTCCAAAATGCTTCAAAGAAAATTCTATTTGAGCCATTTGTCCGATGTAAAGAAGATTTTGTAACAGTAAGACAAAAATTGTCGTCATGTATGAGCTTTGCATTTATAGCGGCTGTATGCAATAATTATATTTAAAAGAAACGTTTCTAGCGGCTGAACTTTGTCTTTATAAGAAGTCCACAAAAAAAGATAGAAAACTCGACTTTTGGAACGGCACATGTTCGTTTCAGTACTATTGAGATGTTACAATATGATGTAGTTGTGCATAAGATAAATGTGTGGATAATATGGATTTGAATTTGCGCGAATGTTAGAAAAAGACGAACTTTACTTAGACGCAAGTTTTTGCGAGGATTGAAATTAGTCATGCATATACTGTACTTTATAGCTGGGCTTCAAGAGTTGTATTGCATAGAGAAATATAACAGAACAGAGGGAAAAAGTTGTTGCAAGCTTTAATAAAAGAGCTATGTCACGATATTTTAAGTCATTTTTGCGACGTGCAAAATCACCTTTAAACTGAAGAACGCCTCAAAATAATAGTTTACTAAGGTAGAAGAACACCAAAGAGGTGATAATAAAACCAAAACAGGAACAAGGATGGTTGAGGATGGAGAAGATTAAGACGGATTGCAAACGGCAAACTTGAAAACAATAATTTTCAAGAAGCGTCATCCGTGACGTGGCTCCTTTAACTATTAGATAAGTATTATATTGGTATTTATATTATTAACATGTAGAGTAGTGGCTTCGTGTTCTCCATGCTTGCTGCCTTGTAGCAAGTAGGTACCATAAGCGGCACCAAGCCCTAAAGGGTACGACGATCACTCCCATCACTTTTATATGATAAATATAGACGTATGTGGGCAATGCACATACAATAAGGTACTCATCATGGAGATGTGGTATGTAAAAGGGTGAACATCTCGTATTTTTCCCTCGCTCGTTTTTAAGTGTGCGCTTCACGCACATTCCTTTTGATAGCAGACAATGAACGCTGGGCTTTCTTCGTGAACTTGCAAAGGACAATTAATCTTTGTACAGACCTTGAGCCTTCAATGTACTGGTTAGTGAAGGCCCAAGTGAGTTGCTTGGCAACACCAGGAGCTGTTTTGTAGCATTGTATTACAATAGAAAACCTTATTCAGTCGGGGGAACAAGTACCAGTTGAGCTCCGAGACGGACTGAGCCCGCAGTTTTCGGCCCGAAGTTACTAAGCAACATAACGTATCCTTATTGCGCTACACTGGCGTGACAATCTTCAGAGATCTCGTGAGTGCTCGCGCTGTTTCTTGATTGGATAATAAACAATCGGAAACTCTTCGAGTGCTTCAAGGAAGATTTCTCGAAAATGGCAGTTGTTTCTCCGACTGTATTTGGTGGCTAGCGTTGTTAAGCTAAAACAAATATGTAATGCGTTTGTAATAAAATATATGATGTGTTTAGAAAATAAAACAACTGATTTTTGTTCATCGACTCTTATCGCAGTGTTGCTGAATAACTACACCGTGAAGAGAACACGAAGCATCGTATAGTTGTTGAAGAGAAAAAAGTGCGACATTGGCCAGTTTTTCCACTTAGACTTTGGCTTCTTTATAATTCTTTGATGTAGGTCAGTTTAAAGCGTACGAAAACAATATAACACGGGTTTCCTGTTTGTACATACCCAATAGAAAACGTTTTCCGTGTTTCCATTGAGTTATGGTAACACGAGTGAAGTTTGGGAGAACGAGAAAAGCTGTGGAAACAAACACGAGAGCGAGTGTTTCCACAGCAATTTCGAGTTCTCCCAAACTTTCACGAGTGTAGTTTGTCTTTTGAAATTATTATTTCACGAGTGTTACCACAACTCTATGGAAACACAGAGAAAAACGTTTTCTATTGTTTTTATGAAATAAAAGCTCGAAGCAATTTTCTATGTTTCCATAGAGTTATCAGAAGAAAATGGTTTTGATCCAATCAAAGCGCGCGTAGCTATAGTATCTTGTTTATTTCATAAAATGTTATAAAACAAGTGAAGATGAAGCGCGCGCTCGGATTGGTCAATAGTTATTAGGGACCTTTAGATCGCGGTACGAGAACGACTTTTTAAACCTATTGCGCATCCTCAAGATCGTTATATGTCACTACAATCTCGTTCCCAGAACCTACACTTCTACTGGTCAGTGACAAGGATTGTTTTGAATATACTCGTTCTCGTTCTCGTAGGTCCCTAGTATTATTATTGCACTAACCTGCAAGCAGGCTCTCTTTTGGGATTCGCGCGGAGCTCGATCGTAATGTTCGAGTGCGTAGGGAGTGGAGCGCACTTCGAACATCGCGATCGCGCGAATCCCAAAAGAGACCTGCTCGCAGGCTATTATTGCACCGGTAAACCACAGGGATATTATGAAAAACCAAGAGAGGATCGTAAAACCGATATCCCGCGTATTTCTATGGTTTATCGGTCAATAAACTACTTTGGATGTTGGAAGAACTCTCGAAAAGGTGGCGTACATCGCTCGACTTCGGCTTAAGATTTACGATCTCTTCTCTTGTTTTTACAAAATTTTAGCTTAGCATAGAATCAGAAATTTGTGGTCTATCGCTTAAATATAACCGATGGCTTTTAACCAATCAGATTGTGCACAGAATCCAGTCAGTATTATAAAACGTGTTGCTATGTCTCTCTCGAATCTTTATTTGATAATCGTGTAGTTTAACAGCGTTGCTTTCTATTGTAAGGTGTACTTCATTGTACTTCATTGTACTTCACATGTACACCATTAAACTCTAGGTCGGGTTGCAACCATGGTAGGTATGTTTGTTACAAACTTCACAAAAAACTTTGCCGTGTGTCACTTTCAAAAGGACTGCTGACATCATCCGACCGACTTAATATGTGCAAATTAATGCTTATGGTCACATGCATCTCCTTTAGCAAAAGCAAATTATATATGTACTTAATTACTTAATGAGAGAGAGAAAATTTAAGTAGTTAACCATTGCAAATAACAATACAGAAAAAAGAAGCTAAATCGACTACAAGCAATATCAAATTGAGTATACATGTTGTAAACTACAGTAACAAATCATTTTAGGCAAACCTTTGTCCTGCCGATAAAAGACTAATGATTACAGAAATGGAAAAATGGAATTTTTTTCGGGATATATTATTTTTTGTGGTACTATGTACCACAACTAAGTTTCACTTCAATGAGAAGTTTAAAGAAAACTAACCGGACAACAGCATCATCGACACCTTAACGCACTGAAATATGCTGCACGCTTCGTAATAAATAGAAATAATTACTGACAATTACTACAATATATATTGGTGCCGGAAAAAATCATGGTAACGGGCGTTCACACTAAGCTTATGTAGATCTCAAATCGATTTGAGATCGCTTCATGCACTGGACGGTTCGCATCACTGCACTAATTAATCATTATCATTCCTTTGAAAATCGGCTTTGAAAGCCAGTAATTAAACTAGGTTGAATAATATAATCTGAGTCCGGTGCCTGAAGTGTCAGCCGACGGTCTCCTCGCCCCAGCCCCTCCGCAGACTATACTAATTTCCTCGCATCGAAGGCTAGCGTTCCACATGAAAACCAGCCTCTAAGCTACAACGCTGTGTCATATACAACTGCTTCTTCTTCATCTTCTTCTCCGTGAGTGTCCTTGGAAGGAGCTGAAGATTTCTCATCTGGGGCTGCCTGGCATTCTTCACTGCCATGCTCTGCATCTTGATTTTGTCCTGGTTTAAACGGGAATGACAAAGAAAGAATAATTTTCAGAATACTGCCAGTCATCTACAAAGCCTGCACTCAAGTGTTTAACTTCTAACCTGTTGTTAATTCTAAGGGCTAAAACAGCTAAGAAAACTGACTCGATTGCACCGAGGCTATGAAACGATTTACCAAATAAAATTTAAGTGTTTCTCTACGGCTGTTTCAAAAAACACTTAAAACTCCCTAGATTGATCACTCATCACTCTCGCCCACCTCGGTCGGTCGGTCGGTCGGTCGGTCGGTCGGTCGGTCGGTCGGTCGGTCGGTCGGTCGGTCGGTCGGTCGGTCGGTCGGTCGGTCGGTCGGTCGGTCGGTCGGTCGGTCGGGCAGTCAGTTGTTCAGTCGGTCGGTCAGTCAGGTCACCCAATAAAACCTTTGAGTTGAAGGACATCAGGGAATGGTTATTACCAAACAAAGGCTCAATACAAACGTCTGGCGAAAATATGACATAAAACACGAAAAATATCACGAAAAATAGAGCTGACTAGAGGAAGCTAGACGTAACATAATAGCTTTTAGAAATTCGCTACGGCGGTTAATTTACCTTTATCAACTCTGAGTTGACAATCAACATAGTGTTTCACTTACCCGCCGACGCAGCACCACAGTTTCATTAGAAAACTAATCACTTTGTAACATATTTACCTTGCACGACAACCACCTGAAGAGGTCCAATGTCTCCTTCTCGCTCTGCTTTAATAAAATACAAACCACATCAAAATTAACTAGTACGCAAAATCTCTATTAAGTCGCAAACCCCTCTATATAATTATCTCCACTAGTCCCCCTAACCCTCTTCCCAACTTGGTATAAAGAAGAAAATGATTTAATGGTCATGACCACCAGTTTACTTTTTAATGTTAGATTATTAAATAGTCTCCATGTATGTGCGCTAGCTAACTTCTGATCGAAATAAACCCACCTCCCTAAGAAGCCCTCCCCTCTTTATTAATTTCTCGAGACTCGAGATATCTCACGAAAAATAGATCTGTCTAGAGGAAGCTAAACGTAACATATTTACCTTCCACGACAACCACTTGGTCAGGCCCAATCTCCCTTTCCTCTTCTCTTCGCTCTGCTTTTTGAATATAAACCACATCAAAATTAACCAGGTAACAAATACAATGCAAACGAGAAATATATTATTCAATCAGGGACACAAGCTACTCGAGTTCTCCAACAGAAGTGGAAGCCCGGTGGAAGCTAATAACCTTCCACACACCGGTCGGACGCTCTACCACTGACCACTGAGCAACAGGAGACTTGTGGGAGCAAGGCCATATGACTAGGAGACTGCAATAATTAGCAGTGGGTGGGTTGGAAAATGAGTTCCATATGGCTAAAAATTAGATCATATATATTCCCCTCCCAAAGTAAACAAACCAATTTGCACCCACCCCCTATCCAACAGAAATCATGAATGTCCTATCCCCCCCCCCCCCCCCTCCCACTTGCCTCATATAGCATTGAAGAAATATTGGGCCACTTACAAGATTGGCTCAAAGGCAAAATGCAAGAAAGATAAAAGAGAAGAGAAACAAGGCTACAAAACACTGAAGCCATATTAGAGAGCCGAAAGGAAAGAGCTTGTGTGATTTTCTCCTCACTGGGAGGAGCACGCCTCAATAATGAGTACAGCCAGAGATATTTGGAATTCCACAATTGGATGACATCGATGAATAAATTAAACTGTGTTGTATTTATGACTTGTAAGGTACACAACTGATATGATAGGTATCACGTGAATATAGAGCTGTGCAGAGGAAGCTAAGCGTGCATGACATATTTACCTTGCTCGACAACCACCTGGAGAGGTCCAATCTCTCTTTGCTCTACTCGCTCTGCTTTTTGAATACAAACGACATCAAAAATTAACCAGGTATCAAATACAACTAACAAATACAATTCAACCGAGAAAGATATTATTCAATCAGGGACACAAGCTTACTCCCAGCGTGGGTCGAACCTATGACGCTCTACCTCTGAGCTACAGGAGACTTGTGGGATCTAGGCGATATAACAAGGAGATCACTGCAACACTTAGTAGGGGGTGTGTTGTAAAATAAGTTCCATATGGTTAAAAATTAGATCATACTCCCCTCCCAAAGTAGAGAAACCAATTTTCACCCAACCCCTATCCAACAAAAATCATGAATGTCCGATCCCCCCCCCCCCCCCCCCCCACCACCACTTCCCTCGTATAGCCATGAAGAAATATTGGGCCACTTACAAGAATTACAAGATTGGCTCAAAGGCAAAATGCAAGAAAGATAAAAGAAGAGAAACAAGGCTACAAAACACTGAAGCCATATTAGAGAGCCGAAAGAAAAGAGCTTGTGTGATTTTCTCCTCACTGGGAGGAGCAGGCCTCAATAATGAGTACAACCCAGAGATATTTGGAATTACACAATTGGATGAATGAAGAAATTAAACTGTGTTGTATTTATGACTTGTAAGGTACACAACTGATATGATAGGTATCACGTGAATATAGAGCTGTGTAGAGGAAGCTAAGTGTAACATATTTACCTTGCTCAACAACCACCTGGAGAGGTCCAATCTCTCTCTGCTCTTCTCGCTCTGCTTTTTAAATACAAACCACATCAAAATTAGCCAGGTACCGGAAAATCTCTTTTATATTAAGTACTCCACCCCTCCATTTAAAGCTCGCATTTTTAATAAGTCCCTTCACTCAATTTTCTACATTAGTCCCTCCCCTCCTTTTCCCAGATGGTATAAGCCAAGAAAATATATATGAACAGAAAAACAATGATTTAGCGATCATGATCACGTTTACTTTGATCACGTTTACTTTTTAATGTTAGGACTATTAAATATTTAAGTCTCCCACGTATCTATTATTATGTGCTCTGCTGACTTCTGATCGAAATAAGCCCACCTCCCTAAGAAGCCCTTCCCTCTTTATTAATTTCTCAAGATATCTCACGAAAAATAGATCTGTCTAGGGGAAGCTAAACGTAAACATATTTACCTTCCACAACAACCACCTGGAGAGGTCCAATCTCCCTTTCCTCTTCTATTCGCTCTGCTTTTTTAATACAAACCACATCAAAATTAACCAGGTATCAAATACAATTCAACCGAGAAATATATTATTCAATCAGGGAAACAAACTACTCGAGTTCTCCCACTGAGCTACAGGAGACTTGTGGGAGATAGGTATCAGGCGAATATAGAGCTGTTTAGAGGAAGCTAGACGTAACATATTTACCTTGATCAACAACCACCTGGAGAGGTCCAATCTCTCTTTGCTCTACCCGCTCTGCTTTTAAATACAGACCACATCAAAATTAACCAGGTACCGTAAAATCTCTATTATATTAAGTACTCCACCCCTCCATTTAAAGCTCCCATTTTTAATAAGTCCCTTCCCTCAAATTTCTACATTAGCCCCTCCCCTCCTTTTCTCAGATGGTATAAGCCAAGAAAATATATATGAACAGAAAAAACAATGATTTAACGATCATGATCACGTTTACTTTTTAATGTTAGACTATTAAATATATAAGTCTCCCACGTATCTATTTTTATGTGCGCTGCTGACTTTAATTTGATCGAAATAACCCACCTCCCTAAGAAGCCCTCCCCTTCATTATTAATTTCTCGAGATATCTCACGAAAAATAGATCTGTCTAGGGGAAGCTAAAAGAAACACATTTACCTTCCACAACAACCACCTGGAGAGGTCCAATCTCCCTTTCCTCGTCTATTCGCTCTGCTTTTTGAGTACAAACCACATCAAAAATTAACCATGTATCAAATACAATTCAACCGAGAAAGATATTATTTAATCAGGGACACAAGCTATTCGAGTTCTCCCAACAGGAGTCGAACCTATGACCCTCGGCACACCGGTCGGACGCTCTATCACTGAGCTACAGGAGACTTGTGGGATCTAGGCCATATAGCTAGGAGACTGCAACACTTAGCAGGGGGTGCTGCCATATGGCTAACAATTAGATCATACTCCCCTCCCAAAGTAAAGAAATTAAAATAATTATTTCTGATCGAAATAAGCCTTCTCTTCTTTATTAAAATCCCATCTCCTCAAAAAAGAAGTAACCCCTTCCATCATGTGTATTTAGTAAAAATAATATCATTGTCAGCATGTAGTGCCAAAGATCAGAACGAAAAAAAAAACAGGAATTATTTTCCAATAGTATTAATTTTTTAATACAACATTTGTTGTGAGCCGATGTTGAGCCTGTTTGACCATCCCTCACAACAATGTTGTGACAACATTTCTTTTGTTCTTGAAATGTTGAGAGGTTGTTGTGGCCGTTTGACCGGGTATGGTCACAACATGTCACAACAAATATTGTGATAATGTTGTGACCGTTTGATCGGGCCTTAAATTGTTACATACTGAAAGAAAGTAATGTATTGTTAATTTGTAATTTAGTCCTGTAATCGCTACTCAACATTAGGACCGTGATAATAATTTTTAAATCAGCCATTTCTTCGCAAAAACATTTAATTTCTGCAACCAGTGAGGCTACATTCAAAGACTAATTTCGGAAATATATCTCTCCATTTTCCCCTCTCAGTATTCAACAAACTTTGATTTTTTTTAAATAGAATTGAAAATACCTAGTTCTGGAGCTGGGGCACCTGCAAGGGGTACCATTTCATGATTCCCTTCTCCTTGATCTAAACAGACAAACAAACAAACATTAACAAACAAACAAACAAACAGAAAGACAATTAATTTACCTATAGATTAGGTGTTACATGTAAATTAAAGTACAGTACTGTGCAACCATGAAGTAATGCAAACGAATTGAGTCAAGAACATACCAGTTTTATTTCAAAGTATTTGTATAGGTAATCGTATGGATGCGAGTGCAATTAAAGATTTACACTACAAGTGATATTTGAAAATTCTCTCAAAATTGCACGAGCCATTAGGCGAGTGCAATTTGAAAGAATTTTCAAATATCACGAGTAGTGTAAATCCTTATTTGCTCGAGCTTTCATACGATTACTCATTTATTATATGACTGAGAAAATTACGCACGCGCGCGCCTTCAGAAATCACGTGAGACCACAGGTAACCCAAGCGCTCTATGTGAGTAATAGTAACGTAATATAAGCTAGAAGTTTTAAAACAGTTGTCAAAACAATGAACGGAAATTAAAGTTTTATTTTCTTCACCCTTATCACTGTCTGTTCACTGTCTCCGTAGTTTTAAATGGTTTTGGAGTGATTTGGAGCGGTTTGGAGCGGTTTTGAGCGGTTTTTGAGGGAGTTTTTTGTTTTTCGATGTATATCTATATATATAATAGGACAAGGTTGGAATCAAGCCGAACGAACAGGCTGACAATTTGTTGTGCCACGCATAAATGGCGACGAAGTCATTGTGAATGGACTTTGTTCGTGGTTCTTTATGGCTAAAGAATCGATGTAACTGTGTAATGACTGGCAAAAAAGGTGGGATAGGAATCTCTTGTTGTATACGGTAGATTAAAATGAGTTCCGAGTGGTTTTTGTAGGAGAAAATCGATCGTATTGTCAGCCTGTTCGTTCGGCTTGATTCCACTCACACACGTTTGTCCTACATATTATATATATAGATATACATCGAAAACTGACAAAAACTCCCTCAAAACCGCTCCAAATCGCTCCAAATCACTCCAAAATCATTTCAACTACAAAGACAGTGAACAAACAGTGATAAGGGTGAAGTAAATAAAACTTTAATTTCCATTCATTGTTTTGACAACTGTTTTAAAACTTCTAGCTTATATTACGTTACTATTACTCATATAGAGCGCTTGGGTTACCTGTGGTGAGACCCAGGAACGGTCATTTTGTTGGCTTTTATTTTTGAATGAAAAGCACGCGGTTTGACAAATAACCCTGAGCAATTATGGACGAAATTTGCTTCATACAGAACGTTTTTATAGTCCGTTAAGCGATGAAACCGTCACAAGACAGATGAAAGCTGACACTATTTCTGTAGTGCAAATGATTAGGCAGTTGTTTAATTAACAAACTCCGATGGGATAAACAAGACAAACAAGAAAAAACTGAATTCAGTCAACTTCACCGGAAAAGGTCAACGACAAATGCAAGTTCATTTTACTCAGACTGCGAATTGGAACCGATCAGCGGAAAGCTGCAGCCACTTGGACCAACGTTAAATACCACACTGCAGTTGTAAAACTGATTTGTTGTGAGAAACTTGTGCTGGAAACTGCTGCATGGTGTTGTCGCGATTTCCGAGCAGACGTTCAGTTTGAACCTTGCTAGCCACTGCCGGTGGAGCTCAGTGTAGCTGGAGCTGCACTGAGATTCTGTTGAGGAGGAAATATGCTGCCTGGATTCATGTCGTTGGCTGCGTTGCTGATGATGTGAGAGATGTGCTGTTGCTCGGTCTCGTTACCTTCGTCGTAGTCATCCAAGGACTGCTCCTGTGCGTGGCCAGTAACATGAATGATCGTCGAGCGCTCAACATTATTGGATCTCAGTTTCTTTACCAATGTTTTTCTTGCGCTATGGTTTGTCAGCCGTTTTGAAGAGTTTTGGAGTGGTGTATCTTTAACCAATGACTTCATTATTTTGTCAATTGCATTCACTCCAAGGTTTTGGCGCTTGAACCAAACATTTCTTTGGGGATTTTGGATCGGTGCAAGGTAAAATGGCCCGCTTGACTTCATCTCCACAGGACGGCGGCTTAAATATTCCTTAAAGAACTCCACAGGACATCTTTCGTCGCCGGTAGCGAACATTTTTGGCAGTTGTTGTCTCGTTTGATGTGCAGACCTCCTTGACGAGTTTTAGTCGGGTTTTCACGAAAAGCTACAAACTCGAGGCCATTGTCATCGCGACTCAGGCTCGATGTTGTGGTGCTCTTGCCTGCCTCGCAGTCCAAAGTGTTGAGTAAGTATTGTATTTATTAACGCTTGAGCAGATGTTTTGCCGAGTTTGTTAGCCTGCCACAACAATTCCTCTTCTTGAAGGGTTAAAGCTTCGCTGCGTTTGGTCTTTTGCCACGGCCAAGGTTACGTAAGGAACGCGCTTTTCCTTCAAGTACTTTCTTTGACTCGGAGAATTCTCTGTCTCGAATGATTGAGAATGGATACTTGACGTCTTTTAAATGGCGGTCAAGAGCAGCTTGCATTACTTTGAGACTGTCGGGTTCATATTCCTCCCCTTTCTTGTTTCGTACTTCGGCGTAAAATTGTTACAAAATTTTATCTAGCTCACTTGCAGCAGAATAAGCCTCGAGCCAACCTCGTTCCAGGTTCTCTCATCTTCCCGCCCCCTGGAGCGAGAGAAGAGAGACCCTGGTCTGGTCTGGTCACGTGCGTCCCAGATTCTGGGACGTAGCAAATAAGGATCATGTATCTTATGGGGGGCCTCGGCCGATACATCGGTCGTTACATCGGCCGATATATCGGTCGATATATCGACCGACACTCGACCGATACTCGACCGATACTCGACCGATACTCGACCGAGTATCGGTCGAAATCTCGACCGATACTCGGTCGAGAAATCGACCGAGTATCGGTCGAGTATCGGTCGAGTGTCGGTCGATATATCGACCGATGACCCTCGTGATGTCGGCGCGGTATTGTCGGTGGTGTATCGGTCAACTATCGGTCAACTATCGGTTACATATCGGTCGACTGTCGATCCTAACTCGATCGACATATCGGCCGATATAAAGGCTGATGTAAAGGCCGATGTAAAGGCCGATTTAAAGGCCGATTGGAGGCCGATTTAAAGGCCGATTTGAGGCCGATGTAAAGGTCGATGTAAAGGCCGATGTAAAGGCCGATGTAAAGGCCGATTTGAGGCCGATATAAAGGCCGATTTAAAGGCCGATTTGAGGCAGATGTAAAGGCCTATTTAAAGGCCGATGTAAAGGCCGATTAAAGACCGATGTAAAGGCCGATTGGAGGCCGATTTAAAGGCCGATGTATCGACCAATCATCCTTCGCTATAAATCTGAGTATAATTCCTAAACATCTTTATTTACCAATTGACACCTGACCCACGATGTAAGGTGTTCAATCTCATACTTCCTGCCATGCTATCATTTCACAACGCGCGAAAACTGCTAAACACGAATTAGCGTCCTTAGCAACAACTCTCTATCTGTAATTCAGGGTTACCCAAATTACACAACAGCGGAAATCCACCAGTTTTTGAAGTAGGTAATTAAAAAAATCAAGTAGGTAAAACATTCTAATTAACTCGTAATTTTGACACTTAAATGTTTTATTTTTCATAGAAAATTAATTAAAAACTTCTTCAACAACAACAACAGCAAGCATTTAGGAAAAGGTAAAGAGTACATTGACGCGTAGTTAAAATGAAGCTACATAGATATTTGGAACCATAAGACTATTAATGTGATGGGCTCCTGTGTGATGTTAATATGCTGCATGACAAGCGTAGGACAATCTGAAAAGGAGAAAAAGAGTCCCTGATGGGATTCAAACCTTTTACTGTACGTGGTACACCTGTCGGACGCTCTTACCACTGAGTTATGGCTGCGTCACATGACGTGTTTGGACCAATCGCGCGCGAGAAAAAATTTTGATGGATTATAACGGCCGACATACATCTCGGTCGATAGCGGTCCACTGGCAACCTTATATCGGTGGCGTATCGATCGAGATGTCGATCGATACTCGGTGAAAATATCGGTAAAGTATCGGTAAAGTATCGGTGAAGTGTCGGTGTACTGCCAACTATATCGGTCGACATACATCTCGGCCGATATGTCGGTCCATTGTCGACCGAGTATCGGTCGAGTATCGACCGAGACATCGACCGAGTATCGGTCGAGTATCGGTCGAGTGTCGATCGAGTATCGACCGATACATCGGTCGATACATCGGTCGAGTATCGACCGATGTATCGACCGATGTATCGGTCGAGGCCCCCCATAAGATACATGATCCGCAAATAAAAGATTAGTGGGAGGGGCAGATGAGTGTGAAATTTGTCTCCACTTTGCCTAGGGGTGAGCGGAAAGTGTTGTAATCAAAATAACCGCATGTGGACTAGCCTGCGTCGCAGACGGACTTGACCATGTGGACGAGCTTTCGTGGTAAACATTTTGGCCGTTCCGAGACGCCAAAAGACGATTAAAGAATTTTGAAAGCCTTCAAGACCGCGATCAAGGAAAGCCAGGGTTCTTAGATGTATCGAAATATCGCCATCTGTACAACGCACATTTGATCAAGATCGGCGAAGACGAAGGAGTTAATGTGATAAAGAAAATCTTTATAGCTTTTATTTATTCGGCGGCGATGTTTTGCTTGATTCTTTTTTCTGTTATTTGACGGTCTCATGTATTTCGTCGCTACCGGCGGCGTTGCGAAAATGATAAAAGGTGACAAAAATAATGATCACCGACCAGAGCAAGTCTCCGCGATCGGTATGAATCCTCAAGAAAATTCAACCCAACTCCAGGTAAATTACGTACTTTTGCTTGTTTCTGTTTGTTTTTATTACACTCGCCTCACATTTACCCTTAGGATATATCGATCTTTAAACAGGAAAACTCGACATGCAATGCATTCACTTTGTTTTACATATTTCAGTGTGCGATGTGTACGTGATGTGTTAGATTTTACAGCGCTTAGACTAAGAGTCAGCGACTCGCAAAATATAAGCTTGGTTTATTATGCTTGAATTAAGCCGATGGTATCTTAATATTTTTCTTTCCTCTTTGTGGAAATGTTCAGACGTAAGTGTAATTTTATAATGATGACGCTTTGACTCCGATGCGACATTGACCTTTCGAGACCATGCCTGCCGTGGAGCAGCGCTAGCGGGCTGGAAATTCATCGATTTTCCGTAGCCCGTCAGTAATACAGCAACAACATCTCGGCCACAGTAAATTGCCTCTAAATATTGGAGTAACTGCTGCAAACAGCGAACTGAAGACTGCTGTATAAAAACATCACTTGCGTGCCGTTAGCTTCTGGCCTCGCTTTGTTGTCGACAAAAGAAAGCGCGACAAAAATTCGTAATTATAGGAGCCCTCCCTGGGGTTTGAAAATGTCAATTAGACACGTGACCAGACCAGACCAGGGTCTCTCTTCTCTCGCTCCAGGGGGCGGGAAGATGAGAGACCCTGGGAACGAGGTTGGCCTCGAGCTTAATGTTATGGCCTCGTAACTCGGCCCAATTTTTCCAAACACTCAGCCAATTTGTGGTGCTTTTGGTTGTGTTAACATTTGTTGCCTGCTGCTTTAGTTCTTCTAACGCTGCCTCGCTTGAAGAAGGAAAACGCTCGGCCATTTTTACTGTTTTCAAAATTACCGCCGGCTCTGCGTCACATCCGTTGCCACGGCAACATTAATTTGCACTGCAGTGCAAATTAAAAATTAATGATAAATTTGCCTGCTCTCAGCCAATCACAATGTAGTAATTTTCTAGGGCGCAGAGTTCAGTCCAAATAAAAGTTAAGATTTCTTGTTTTTCGGAGTCGTCATTATCTTATATTTCTTACGAACCGTGGGTTAATAACAATTTATACAAAAAGTTGACTATATTAGGGTTAAAACAACAATACAGCTTTTAATTTGATTTGAGTTCAATCAATAATAATCTTTTGTCTTGGTCCCGTCTAGTGTGTGTCCTTCACATCAAGTGTATATGACAGTTCTAACTTGGATGAGAGATTTCTTCCTGTTGTTGCACCTGACATACATGTAGTAGGGTGTAACTGAAAATCCGTTTTTAGTGCTGCAAGGGACTGGAATGACCTCCCATTATACTCAACGTGTTTTTTGACATCTTATCCTACGATACTTGTCAGCCAGGGGCTGGGAGTGGGGTATAGCCCCCCCCCCCCCCCCCTCCCCGTATAATGACGGTGACGTATAATAGCCAGTCTTCACCTGTCTTATTTTTGTTCTGTTATAAGAATAAGTATCAACATGGAAAATGTAAAACTCTACCTTCTTGATCTTGTTGATTTTGACCGCAACGGAAAATACTGCGCAGAAAATTAATCATCTTCCTTATTTTGGGTCTCAGGATGGCTTGCACCTGGATGAGCATTTTATAAAAGTTTGTCAGTATTAATTTTCATTGACAACCACTCTCAACCATACTTTATAATATCAACAGAATATAAAAGCAGAGGCTCTCTTTGTGAGATTTGGTTTGTCTGTAATTAAAGGACCTATGTCACGATATTTTAAGTCATTACTGCGAAGTGCAAAATTAAATCACCTTCAAATCGAAGAATGCCTCAAAATAATAGTTTACTAATTAAAGGTAGAAAAACACCAAAGAGGTGATAATAAACCGAACACAGGAACAAGGATGGTTCACGATGGAGAAGATTGAGATGGATTGCAAACGGCGAACTTGAAAAAAATAGGCCAATTTTTCAAGATGCGCCATTTGTGACGTAGCTCCTTTAACGTTATAGAGATTTTTCAAAGTTTAAATTCATATTGACACAGCCCTTTCCCAAGACGACACCATACACTTGACTCAGTGAAAAAGCAACCTATAGTTGGGATAATTTGAAAAAAAGAAGGAGGGGTCTGCTAGGCCAGCTACCACAGCTCTAAAATCAAGGGTTGGAATGCACTTGCTACGGCTTCTGGGTTGGGCTGAAACAAATTTCATCATGGGCCGGCTGAAGAGCGAACCAGCGAGCCATTCCGGTTAGCCTAACTAATTAAATAACACTCTGGGTAGCCTAAATAGCACTCCGGTAATTAGCCAAAATGGTTAGCTTAGGTAGCTTTGGGTTATATTGGGGTTAGAGATTTCTAGCTCGTATACTGGCTCGCATGGTTCGCTGCTGGCTCTCATGGCTCGCACTTTGTACAAACTCCAGGCTGATTTGCACCAGAGCCACTTGAATTCAGGTTCTTAGGTTATAACACAATAGCCGTCTCGTATTTCCTATTATAACGTAAATTAACCAAAAGATTTCTGTAGGGGCAAACAACTTAAAATCAGGAGATTTCAACCAGATTTTTTGTATAATTATGAGTCGTTTTCAATTGACGTTTTTAATAAAGACGGCTTGTATACTAGTTAACAAGTCAGAATATAGAGTAAGAATTCAGAACTTAAAAAACATTCAGTCATAGGTCTCTCTTATCTGACACTCAAATAGTAGAGCGTTTTCTCCCTTTTGATTATAAAGAAAAACAAATAAAAGCTATGTCGCACCTGAGGAGTTGACAGCGTGTATATTACTGGGTTCAGCGCCGAGTTTATAGGCAGCACGAAGACAGCTATCCACACTGACAAGTCACCGGGAGGGTAGAAAATTATTTTCTACCAAGGACTTCATGCCGACCACAATGATGGGCATCCAACATATACCATCGGTAATTATAATAAAGATGACTCTCTTCGCAAGGGATGTCTCCCTCCTGGCATTGGCGGACCTAGCTCTTCTTGCCTGAACCTCTCTAGCGGTACCTTGTTTGGCAAGACGTCGGCTAGAGAGATAGCTCTTTAAGAATATAACAATGTAAGCTACCATCATAAAGATAAAGAGAAGAAAATTAATTCCGACGAAAATGGCAACCGAGTATTCCCAACCCGTTGGAAAATTGGAAGAGAGCTGAAGCGGCAAACACACAACAGATCTACCGTAGTAGTCAGGACGGCCAATGGGGTCATAGAAATAGTGAATGCCTGTCAAAGGCAAGAACGCTATGATGATGCCGATAGCCCATATGACCAGGCACAAAGCGTGTGCCTTTTTTCTGGTCAGGGCTCTACCGCGGTAAGGGAAGACGATGTTCTTCAACCTATCGGCGGATATCAGCGTCAATAGCATGACAGACAATTCACTTGATAGAACAGAGATAGCTCCTGTGATCTGACACGATAGACTGGTTCGCCATTTGTAGTCGTGCAGATAATATTCACCCGACCACAAAATATCTTTGCAAGCCAGGGTGAGCAAATACACGGCCATCAAGCCATCCCCAACTGCCAAGTGCATCAACATGATAACCTGTACAACATTTCTCTCTTTGAAGAACCGGCGCCACACCACCACAAACACAGCACCAAGTAGTGAAAGGATTCCAATAACCCATACACTTTTCCGTGGAGCCGAGCTCCTAAACATGCTTTCACAACTAGCGAAGCTGTCGTCGATAGTATAAACGCAATCGGCATCTTCTTTCTTCAAGTCTTTCGTCAAGTGACAGCACATGAGATTCGTATCGACCGTCCTGCAATTCAGAATATACAGACATTTGTAGCAAAGTATTAAGTTTAAGATCATTAATCACAAACAAAAGACCGTGATGATCAAATATAAAAATGCACAAATATTTCCGCTTTCTTTGGTTGTTTTACCGTTGGTAAATAAATACTTAATCTTCAAGTATCATTTAAGTATCAAGCCCAGGTGGTTATTGGTTCGCATAGATTTAGTTCAATAAGGTCTGAGAATTTGATTTATTCATGCTGATGATTGCATACGATTTTTAATAACCCTCGGACATACATGCAAAGTCATACCCGCTTGGCCGTACAGGGTAGGGTGGGGTGGGTGGGAGGGGGGAGGGGAGGGTGGTGGTGTGAACTAATATTATCCCTCTGCGTTTTATTCATGTGCAAAAGTCAAAAGAGAAATTATTCCTCCAAGCATATTTCTTTCCAAAAAGGTTAATTGATATTTTTAAAACCTAGTAACTCATTAGTAATAATATTGATTTGTTTCGCGCAAATGCAGTATGCAGGAAGTCATATTCAATAAATAGGCCATTTCCGAGTTGTCTTTTGCCTCTCTTTGGAAACGAGTCTTCGTGCGAAACCATTTCGTATGAAAATATAAAGTTTCACTCACATGTTCATTTTCATGCAAATCAAACTCATTTTCATTTGAATGGTTTCGCGCGCATTAAGACTCATTTTCAAAGAGAGGCAAATGACAACTCTGAAATGGCCTATTCAATCTAGTCATTTATTAGAATACTTATAGTATGTATGAATTCGTGTTTAATATATTCACACAACCTAATCACTTGTAAATATGCAAAAATACAATAGAAAAATTACTATGGAAGACGTTTAGGAAGTCAGGGGAAACAAGGTTTAATTCTAATGAACATTTAGTACTCAAAGAAACTTACACTCTTATTATATGCGTCATTTTTTGAAGAAACCGTTAGGAAGTTCAAACATTTGATTTTGATCCATGAATCTGCAAATTCAGTAAAGAGTATTGCATTAGTACATGTACATTACAATAACACTGACGTTCAATTCAAATGCCAAATTAATACAGACTGCAGATTTGCACTTGCCACATTTTTATATAGTTTACGCGTACTCAGTGATTGAAATGTTGTGAAATGCAAATAAACACAGCTGACAAATACTTTTACGTAGTTCGCTGACTTATTTTTGACTTGGTTTAAACTGAGTTTAATTTTAAAGTAAAAAAGGCTTTTTGTGAAATAAAAAATATATTCTCTGATCTTCCAATCTCCAAAAGATTGGAAGATAGTCAAGATACAGTAAGAATATACTTTTTATTTCACAAAAAGCCTTTTTCACTTTAAAATTAAACTTAATTTAAACCAAGTCGAAAATAAACTTCCAAACCCGTATTTTTATACGTGTACGCACGCATAAAAATACGGGTTTGGAAGTTTATCGTTACTTGAAAGCAAAAGTTTCTGATTTAATACTATAAAGCGCCGATCGACGTTCGGTCGCGTTCGGCTTACAACTGATACAACCGAAACATTCCATCACCTACACTACTGAACATTGCAAGTCGCTTTCCATGATAAAGAGAGGAATAATTTCAGAAAAGAAAGTCTGCAGTCTGCATTTGTCACACACTGATGCCAAGATGAACAAAACCAGGAATTGAGCACATCAATCTTCGCCAAACGGGAAGTGATTTGCATGAGCGTCATTTATTACGTTACCCTGGGTGCCAGAGGGTTTTTCAAGATGATGTAAGCTTAATTCTCCAGCTACATACTTGACGAGCTTGAAAATTCAATTCTCAGTTACTGAATTAATTACAGTCAGATACACTCGATCACTCTGCACGTTCTCAGGCTCCAACACAATTGACAAATGAGCGCAAGTGATCTCTATGAAAAGTATCTCACAGCAGAGGTCTATACTATTTAAAATAAGTCCATCAACTGTGCTTATACTCACAGAAATCGTAATTCTGGAAGGTCATGGAAGTTTTCAGTGGTAACAATGCGTAGATCATTGTTAGCCAGATTACTGCAAGAGACAGAGAACAACAAAAATTGCCAAGTTGTAATAGATTGACTCAACTTCATTCAATACAATAATTGTACAGTACAATTATTATTATTCAGGAGTAGATAAAAAATTAAATCGGTATTCAAATTATTTATTCATCATTTCTGAAGAACTACAATAGTGCGCATAGTCTGGCAATTAAGTTCACATCATCAAGGCCCAGATTATTCAATTATAAATACGTCTTCGGTGAAGAAATGTTCTATTACAACAGATGCATTTGAGCGAATACAGTGGAACCTCGATATAACGATGTGCCAAGGGACTGACCAAATTAGATCGTTATATCGGGAAATCGTAATAACGAATTCCCGATATAACGATTTTTCGGGAAAAGAGCCAAAAATATCGTTATATCGGGGTATTGTTAATAATTGATTTTTCATGTATAAATCCCTATCGTAACAAGCTGTTGACAGACACGTTACAGTCCTTATACAATGAGAACTAAATTATAAAGGAAAAGTATTGCCCGGGAGTATTGTCATATCTTTTCAAGTGTTAAGCCTCCTTTTTCATCGCGCGATGATTTATTTTATCGTTATATCGGGGTAAACTTTACGTTTGGGCTGCCAGATTGTGATCGTTATATCGGGAATATCGTTATATCGAGTATCGTTATATCGGGAGTTTTCTCCATACATTTACTGTAACATTTGCCGGGCTGTCAAATGTTGATCGTTATACCGGGAACATCGACTGTAGTTTGATGTATGTTTTTGTAACCGAATGATTGTCTGTTACATGGTTCTGGCTGGAATGCATGACCATGATTTTCAATTAAAAGGTTATTTTGTAAAACAGGTCACATGACGTAATATATGCTTTAATAACTTACTATAAATATAATAAAAAATTCATTCATTCTGGGCATAATATGTTTCTATGCAGTAACGCAAATATAAACATATGTTGTGTTCTCCATTTGAATTAACCATTCTCACACCATTTACAAAGACATCTATAACCCTTTCACTCCCGGCCCAGAGTCAAACCTTGAGTCAATAAATGTGGTTGTATATTTTGAGTCTGTGGATGGAACCCTAGTGTCTGACCATTCAAATGAAAACTATTGAGAAGTACGTTCATGTGGTACTGTTTGTTTTTGACAATTTTGCAAAATAAAATTCACGATATTTTCCTCAGTTTGAAATTAGCACTCTTGGAATTGAAAGGGTTAAGGCAACAAATTATGACGTCATAAGACACGTGACTACGCCAATTAAAATTTTAGAACTTCAAGGTTGCTATAAGCTTTCTTCAGTGAATTTTTAACGACTCCCAAGCTTTTAACACAACAACAACTTTATTAGTTATCCCCATATTTATACTTAACAAATAAAGAAGCCAAAACCATGTATTATACTGTTATAAAACACGACGGGAATTTGAGAACACGAGAGAAATTTAGAAAACACGAGCCGTAGGCGAGTGTTTTCTATATTTCTCAAGTGTTCTCAAATTCCCGGAGTGTTTTATGACAGTATAATACATGGTTTTTGCTTCTTTATGTGCTTTAAAATATAGATTTACGCGCGCGAAACGATAAAACACGCTTTTCTATGATTTATACTCTGATAAAACATGGTTTTTAACCAATCAGAGCGCGCGAAATTTTCAGTCTATATTTTAAATGGTAATATTACCATAAAATAAGATTAAATAAAAATACAAATACAAGTTAAAGTAATCGAGAAAATAGTTATCAAGGTAGAACTTTTAAACTTCGTAGGGGGACTTGAACAAAAGCCATGCCTTAAAGAAGAATTCCAGCTCGTACTGCGCAATTTCCGCCCCGTGCAATGTCTCAAATGAAGGAATGTAAATACTAGCCAAAAAACAAATTTCGAGATAAACTTACCTTTTTCTTCATTACTAACGCCAGATATCCTTACCAAACAATATAAAGAGTAGAAGAACCTCGACATTATCCCAAACCGACGTTTCAGCTCATCGAGCATATACAGCTGTTTCGAGAAACGTTGTCGGAAAAAAGCGCACGCGACAATCCCGAAAGGTAATCTGGGATATGATCAGCAAGGTACGTTCCTGACACAAGCTATCGAACCTACTTTTGTTACTTTCTTTAGCACTCGCAAACATACTTCCATGGCGTCTCGTGCCATTTGCTCAGATTTCCCTGAAATGCTGAAGTCAAGGAACCGTGAACTTAAAACTACCCAACGTACGGGATTGTCGCGTGCGCTTTTCTCCGACAACCTTTCTCGAAACAGCTGTATACCTATAAAACGTAACGATCCGTAATGGCGGACTACAAAACGTCATGTACGCTATTACCGAAGTGTAACATATCAACAAATTCAAAACAAAAATGAAAACAAACCCTGAGACTGCACAGTGCGGACTGGAAATCATCTTTAACCGTGCTTGAGAAGGTTTGAGGAATTTTATTAGAAGTCTATACTTACAAGGACTTTAGGCCCTTCAGACCTTTAAAAATTCCTTTGGGCAAAACCTGGAGACTATTCTCCGATAGATATCTTGAACAACGAGAAAAGAAAAATCAAATAACAGTGTCAGACAAGTCTTCTTGAGTGCACTTCCAAATATGGCAAACGTCACTACATATAACTAACAATTACTCAAGTAGCCTCCTACGCAGACGCTCTTTGGGTTCATCACGCAATCTTTCCTCCCCCCACGTGACAAGCCCAAAGAATGTCTGCGAAGGAGGCTATTACTCAAGAAGACTTGTTTGACATATTCAGTGCTGCTAAACATGATAAATATTGACCATCCCATTGACTTTGAAAACACTTGGAATCCTGGCACATAGACTAAGGTAATAACTAACGAGTCGGACAATAACTCTTCAGCCCGTTACCAAAACAATACAGCATTCTTTAAACAAACATTCTTAATTTTTTTCTTATAAGTTACTGTATGTATTTAACTTCTTACATTTTTTAATTCATGCGCGTTTTCACCATACATTTTTACCCTTTGAGAGTGAAGACTACAGTCCGGTAGCAGAAAGTTCGGTCAGTTTTTAAACTTTTTAACCAGAGACTTTTTCTATATAGATAAATATTAATCTCGTACCCAGATCACCCTCTGCCACGCGAAAGGGAGATCTGGTAAAGTTCGATTTCAAGGCCCGATATACGGGCCTTCCTGTTGTTCTTAGTTGTCCTTCGGTCTGTTGTGATCGAATAAACATGGATGAATTCCTGGAATTCGATGGAGTTATTCTGAGAATTCTTCGAGACAGAGGTTTGGAAAACTTTGTTATAAAAGCCACAAAAGGAAGCTTTGCGGGAGATCGTTTTAAAGAAAAGGGACTGTTGACACTGTTTAGTTGTTCTTCCGACCAGCTACGGCACACATTAGAATAAGACGATATTTTAAGTAGTATCCAATCAATAGAATCGGCGTTATTTCGAACTTTACCAGATCTCACTTTTCAGTGTCAGACAGAGTGGGATCTGGGTACGAGATTAGATAAATATTGTTAATTAATATTGTACGTGCATGCTGATATTAGAGCTGTACACTCGTAGTTGCGATTGAAAGAATGACCACTGGAAGTTTTGAACCTTGCTGCTTAAAAGTAATAAATTATCCAGAACTGGTCAAACAACAGTCAATATCAGTTACAGTACTTACAGCTCAGTCAATTTAGACAGGCCATGAAACAGATCCCGAGGAAGTTTCTTGATGTTGTTTCTATCCAAGTGTCTGTGGCATAAAAAAGCTGTCACTCAAGCTGCGTTACATGGACGCCGTTAATTTCATGATTTCGAAACCATATCCAAATGCACACGGTTTCAAAGCGTTTACCCGAAAATGATTTATCTGTATGACCGTGACATATTTTACTAGCTGGGATCTGGACACGATAATACCTTGCATAATAATTTGCAGCGCACCGCTATTTTTATTCAATGTGGCAAAGCAAGCTGAAACTAGAGAAGCTATACCATAAGATAAAGTCGGACGGCAAAGCGCTGCACGGCCACATTTTGATCAGTGGAGATTCCATCGACGTCGTTATTCCGTCATCGCCGTGTAAACAGAAGGCGTAAACACATCGAAAAAGATGTAGTTACCAATGAAACCACGTCCATGTATTAAAGTGCTCCTTTTTTGGACTTTTTCCCCGAGATTTTATGGCCGCCATTACTTGACCTTGTTCAGAAAGAGACCAATAAAAAAAGTCCAACATGTTGTATGTGCTTCATGCGATTTTCTATTATTATTTCAAGCAGTGAGGTATTTTGGACTGAGCCTTTAACGTCACTTTCTCTAATTCACAATTTTGTCTTCGCAAGCTGTATCGCAAGCTGCATTCGCAAGCTGTTTTCGCAGGCTACTTGTTTTACGATGTGCGTTCAATTTGTAAACCAAGCATTGCCCTACTTACAGTATAGATAGCTTGTTCAGGTTGCCGAACACTTTTTCAGGTAGATTCTCAATTGTATTACTTGTTAAAAGCCTACAAAATGAAGAGTATGTAGATCGTGGGATTAGTAAATTTGATATTCATGTTTTCTCATGTCACACTCCTGCTAAACAATTCAATGGAATTTTGGCGGAGAAAGGTTTTTGGGAAAACCATTAATTCAATAAACCATAGTTAATAGAGGGAAATGGTTATGAAGCCCGGCAAAGTTCTTTGTTGTATGTTTTTGTTCGCTATTTTGGGGCTTCATAACCATTTCCCTCTATTAACTATGAATAAACCAATCCCAGATAAGGGTAGTGAAATTGGGCAAGAAATAATTGCGAATAGAAAAATACCGCATTTCTTTTCTCTTGGTTTACTCATGCAGTTTAGTATTAATAATAATAAATAATAAATAGTATTGTTTAGAATTTAGTTGTCATATATAACTCGCTCATGAAAGTTTGTTTCCATATGACATAATTTTACCAATAATCATTTCTAAACGTTTTCAAATCTTACTGAGGACAAATGAGGAAATTTGAGAATCAAAATTGTAAGGTGTTATGTCCACACTCTTGGTATTACCTAATATTTTCCTACATGAAGCCCATTTTCCAACCCATCCCTCCTGGTAATTACTGCACAGTCTCTTATTTTCTGTACATGAGCTTCATCTAATTTCAGTGAGATAATGTGAAGAACAGCATCTAAACTGTTATTAAAAGCAGTTAATCGCTTGCATAATATTCACAATAAAGTGAGAAATAGTGTGACACGAGAGAGGACACTCGGTCCGTTGATTTTTTGTTCAACAGTTTGAAACGTTCCTTTTGATCATAAATCGACTAGCTAATTAATAGTCTTTGTAATTGAAAGGCGTGTAACTTATGCATAGTTTTATTTCTGTAATTTGCCCTTTTTAAATAACTGCACGCATTGCTACTTACAACTTTGTAAGGTTTCCAAGGGTATTAAAAAGTCCTTCTGGTGGTCGCTGTACTTCATTGTCAGACAAATCCCTGAAAATAATTATTATATTTAAGCTAGAGTAAGCTTATAGCACTTGGCGGATAAATAAGCTTGCAATTAATGTTCTAACAAACCGCACAGGAAATATAGCGTCAAAATGTTTCACTGAAAATGTTACCAATTTTGTCAGTAATAACTAGACTATATATATGGAGTAAAGGACAGAAAGGAGGTCAACTAAAATTACATTATATTTAGTACTGTTTTAAAATCTCAGTATAAGAGCGCTTTAAATGCAATAAAAAAATATCAGCCTCAACTGCGACTTTTTTTTAGGGCTACTTTGTCCTTCAATAAGTAACTGATCGACGTACATGGTATACTGTTCCGCATCGAGCTCGAGTTCCTGGGAGAAGTATTCTACTCTCAGCTACAAAGCGGTCTGAAGTAAATAGATGCTACTAGAAAATAGTCATATTTCTCCCCCCTAAAATAATAGCATTGCAGTAAAAAGGAGCATTCTGATTGGTTCCCTGAGCGGTCCGAAATTTGCAATACGGACCGCTAAGATGGAACTGCTCACAAATTAATTTGACGAGTACATTGAACAAAAGAGAGACATTTTTTCTTCATGTCTGGCAGACAACTTTGGTTAATAAACGTTTACGAAAATGTAGTCCAACACGCTAACCATTAGGCACTAAGTTATTGCTCAATAACATCTATGTATATTTTTAGCCCATTGAACACTAAGTCCACAAAAAAACTCAACAGCCGCCATTATATACCCATTCCTCTCATAGACGTGCAGTTGCTTCACAAGGCGGATAACTGTTTAAATCATTGAATGGATGTTGAAAGGATTTACTCACAGATCTTCCAACTGGATTAAATCCGTGAAAAGATTAGGAGACAATTCCTTGAGTTTGTTTTTGTACAACCAACTACGTTAGAAAGGAAAAAAGGACAGGACAATATAGGAAATATTTTAAGAGTGTTACTGACAATATATATTAAACATGAGAGGATAATTATATAGTAGTCTCTGTGTACACTGATATATAGAGGAAATCCTTACAGAAATACGAGTAAATCAAGCAATATCGTTTTCCTTAAAACCTTGTACAAATAAATAAATAAATAAATAAACAAATAATTATAGCAATTAACAGATAGTATTATTGTGAATTGGCTCGCTTCTCCAATAAGAATATCCTCACTTAAATAATAATTCGTTGATTATCAACTCGAAGGTGATATAAAGGTAAATTAAATTAACCGCCGTAGCAAATTGGAAAGCTGACGTTTCGAGCAATAATCCTTCGTCGGAGCAAAATAGAGGATTGTGGGTTGCGTTTGTGTTTATATAGTGGGCCAGGGAGCTACTGCATAACTTGCACGCTGTGCAAAATTCAATATATTGACGAAACAGGTTGAAGATTGGGACATCTCCTGTTTCAATCTTACCGGCCATTTTTCTGAAAGCATGGTTGTTTATGGTCTTTCTCCGTAAAGTTGCAAAACTTCAGAACATAAATTTATCCTCCAAATGGGTGCCTTGGCTCCCCATGGGTTTTAATTATTCATACCATGCTTTATCCAATAACGTCATTCGCGCGATGAGCGCGGAGCGCGATCGTGATCCTTAGTATTGCGTGACGTTCGAGCGCGGAGCGCGAGGGAGTGGGACGAGAAATGAGAGCCTGCACGCGAGGCCAGGTTTCTCGAATGTCCTGCGTCAACCTCGTTCCCAGGGTCTACTCCGTTTTCAAGATGGCGGCTGGGCGCGGAGAAGACCCTGGGCTACACTGATATAACGCCCACGCTGATTGGTCTTTAGATTTATGATTCTTACATTAGTCGTGATTGGCGGAAATAGTCTTCCTTGCAAATGGCCGACTTGCGGAGTTTTATTTTGTTATTTCTTCTCGAATTGAAACGTAAATTATTGCCTGTTAAATATTTCCCGTCTTGTTTAAATTATGCACGGCAATTTAAGGAAGAGGTGGAGTTGACGTTGGACCGTAAATTAATTTGAAATGCCTCAAGGCGCACAGATCAAGAGCTGGAATATCAAGCAAGGTGAAAATCAGATCGATGATATGATTACACGTTTATGAATGTTTAAGCTTATGTGTTATTATTCGAAGCCTGGAATTTCTTCAAAGTGCTTTTAACGGCGAATTGAAAATGTGACGGAATCCTGAATTTATGTATTGCTCGCACAAATGACGAATCGAATTTTTCACTCGTAAACTATGTGATCTGTACTTTTCAGAGAATGATTAAGCTTACAATCAAATGATTTGAACAGACAAGATACAATATTATGACCATTTTATTTGATGCACTGCACTTAAAAGTAAGGAAAGCCCTTCCTTGAAATATTTTGTAAACTTGATTATACTTAAAATGAAGATTATAAGCTGTTTTTCTCAATTTTCTAAGCTGGTATAGGTATTAAATCACCTATACAAGTTTACAACATACAGTGGAACCTCTACTTCGGGCCACCTCTATTAAGGGAACACCTCCTTTACCACACTCATATAATGTTTGTAATCCAGATACTGCTATGCAAGGGACACCTATTAGTTTATGTTTTTGTCTGATGTTGGGAAATTATTGTTCATCGTGGTAGATAGTAGCCTCCTACGCAGACGCTCTTTGGGATCGTCACGCAATCTTTCCTCCCCACGAACGCGGAAAGTTTGCGTGACGAGCCCAAAGAGCGTCTGCATAGGAGGCTAGCTAGATAGATGAATATTTAATCATTTGTCTCATGATAGAGTCACTTTGAGGTGTTGTCAATGATCACAACGTTTAGACTGCTTTGTGTATACTGCTAGTCTTCATCAGGCAATCCTCATGATTATTCCAACTAGATGTTGTTCCCTCAGTGGTCTGCTGTGGTATCAATCAACAGTTATGTTTCTTGGTCATTAAGGTGGGCCTCCATGGTTGAGGAATTTCGGCAGTTGTATGTACACTGTATGTCACTAAAGACTGTACTGGGTGCAAGTTTTGTGTGATTAAGTTTCTTTTGGTGTACTGCAGGGTATTGTTTTCTTGTAGGTCATTTCTTTCAGTTTTTGTCCTTTTTGTTTTGCTTTTTGTTTTATTGTTCCTTATGCCCCTCAAATGTATATTGTGTTGGGGAGTTGTGAATGAATTTATTATTCTAGGAGGTATTTTCATTTTAAGATTGACATGTATAAATAAAGTTGCTTTACCTTTATCTTATTATCCTTGTTATGGAGTATTTTTTTAGCTATAGTAATTTTTTGTGTGCTGGGGATAGGGTCCTGAAGAGGTATAATGGGAACTGGGATTTGCCTTTTTTTCACTGGAAAAATGGGATTTGGGGCACCAATTTTGCTGTTGGGAATGGGGTAATTTGAGCAAGCATTAGGCTGGGAGGGAGACTAGGATTTGGGCAAAATATGGGCTGACCGTGGGCCAGGGCCCTCTTCATATATTTTGGGTGCTACTCTACCTTACTTGTGCGAGTCAGAAAAGTGTGAACACTTTGATTGGGTGGTCCCCAAAATCCGCCAAAAAATCAAGCACTTTGGGCAGGTGTAAAAATTGTTACTGTTTTTAGCTAAAATAAAATGACAAAATATTGGCTAACAAACACCACCCCACCACCCCCCCCCCCCCCCCCTTTCAAAAATTCTAGATCCACCCCTGCAGATAGACAATAAATAAGTACCCGCCCTCAATAGAGTTATTGTTCTCCAGTGTACAACTAGAACAGAAACAAGTAGTCAGAAAATAGGGTATGGATTTTAAAGACCAGGGCCCGGTTGGTCAAAAGATGGATAACACTATCCACCGGATAAATCGCTATCCAACAGATAGTGTAGTTTGTTTTGTTAATACTTATCCACTGGATAGTGATTTATCTGGTGGATAGCATTATCCACCTTTTGAAAAACCTGGCCCAGGTCTGTAATAGTGTACAGAAAGTTATACATTTTGGTTTCAGTACTGGATGGCACAATCCCTCCAAAAATTCAAAGTACACCCCAGGGCATAAAATATAATAAATACCGTAAAAGCTCTATTTAGCCCCCACCTCTCTATTAAGCGCCCCCCCCCCCCCCTCCCCTTTTTTCATCAGACTGATGTAATAATGTATTTAAAGAAATATTTTCTGTTGTTTCAGTCACTTTGTATGGAAACAATCATTGAGTTAGGATATAAATGACACTGCATTTGTAAGACGGTGATATATAACCCATTTCTTGTTCTGTTTAGTTTGTGGTGTAATAGTAAAGCCTGGGGGGAGGGGAAGTACTTGACCCATGTTTGGGTATAGGGGTGCCGCTAAGGGTTTGAAAACCTGACCCTGTTTAGGACAAAAACAACAACAATAAAAACCCCTAAAATACCTACCCTGTGTAGGACATCCGCTATTTTAGGACCCTGTTTAGGTTGCAAATTATTTAGCGAATCCTGTTTGACTGATACGCGGGAAACGTCTCCGATCTCTAAATACTGTATAAACCGTATTTTTACGACAGTCGTGCAACCATACCCTGTTTAGGACAGACGTGCATGAAATTATATACCCTGTTCAGGGCAGAGAGGCCAAAAACCATACCCTGTCCAACGGCATGTCCCCGTATAGGCCACATAAGGGAGTACACCCCCCCCCCCCAGGTAGTAAAGTTTGAAAAATGAATGTGAATTTTCTCGAAAATTTATGATTTGAAATAAGCCCCCCCTCTCTATTAAGCCCCCCTCTCTAATAAGCTCCCTCCCCCCCCCCCCCCCCCCCCCCCCATTCTTGAGGCCTGAAATTAAATAAGCCCCCCGGCCCCGGGCTTTAACGGTAATTATTGGTTTCCAAATAAAAGCTAAATATAAAAGGCTATAAAACATTGTCATCCACAGAAACCACGCAGGGAAGCCTCCCACTTTTTTGTACAGTTGAAATTACACTTTGATATTTTACTAAATTAATTTGAATCTGTTTAAATGTTTGTGAGTTTCCATGCTGAAGTGTTGAGGAGGAAGCAATCTTTATTTAGATAACACACACAAAGTACTGACTCAGCATGAACCTTAAAAATATCACCTCTAAATAAAAACAATCACACAAAGATTCGACCATGATCATGCTGCATTAATATTTTTTTTATTAATTAAATTGGGCATGACTTTCGTGCTATAAAAAACAAAAATTACAAGGTCGCGAACCGAGCACGAAATAAACCAAATTAATCGACCAAAAAATAATATATCCACCCCAAAACTATCCGCTTTTAAACTTTCGACAACTTCCCTAACTTGACTTTCTTTATATGATCGTGCGTTGTTTATACAGCACCAGCTAAACTGGTGCTAAATAACAGTCATAAAATGTGTAATAAACCTCACCTTAAATAAAATAGACCGCTCACCAATCATGCGTAAAGACAGCAGAAATCTATTCGAAAATTCAACGGACCACAAAAACGTTATTCCGTGGCTTAATTTGGTGTAAAACGTGTTAAAACGAAGCTCGCCAGCTTCCTTCCAGTAGCCATTTTGAATCCCGAAACCGCTGGTCAAGTGTAGCGAAGACGACCATATTGAATCCTGGAACCGCTGGTCAAGTGTAGCGAAGACGACAAAATACTCCACGATTCGTGGAGTATTTCACAGCGTAGCCCAGGGTCTTCTCCGCGCCCAGCCGCCATCTTGAAAACGGAGTAGACCCTGGGAACGAGGTTGGTCCTGCGTTCGTCCACGAACGCAGCATTCTGATTGGTCCAAAATGACAGATCCAATTATTGTGACAAAAACCAGAGCAACGGAGAAAATAGTCGGTTCAATTATTGTTTTGTTCAAGAGTGTTTCGCAAGCTTTTGATCAATTCTGAACCTGCGTTTATACAGCTCAAGAGCAGTCAATTGTATTATTGAAGGGAGATATGTTTTCGCTTTAATGCCGACTGGTTACGGGCAAAGCTGAACTGACCTGAACTGTTCTCGTGTTAGATAACATTATTTGACCATTGACCCTGAAGTAACGTACGCCAAGTTAAGAGCTTTACTTTTCGCCGGTTCGCAACTTGTGCCTTCGCCGCTCCCGGAGGGCGCCGTGAACCCAAGCGAGATCGAGAGCTTGCTCGCAGGCAAGAAGATCACTGGTCATCTCTCGCATTCTATGTTTAGTCTACGTTCTGCGATCGTGCATTCCACATATGTTTATTTTACCTAACTGAAAACGCATATTTAAAAAGTTTATTACACGGACGTTTGTTTACAAAATATGGCAAGCGCTTTAATTTCAAGTGAACTATAATTTGGAAACCCTACTTCGCCGTAGTTCTTGACGGTTCCGGCGCTTGTAATTGGAAATGAAGCATTATTATTTTGTCCTCCCGCTCTGTTTGTTCGTGACACTTTCCTGTTGGAAAGCATTTGATCCTGTTGATCTGATGTCGCCGACAGAAGTTTGCATTTGGCTCTTGTTTCGCTCAGTAATACTGCCATTTTCCATCTTCGCTACATCACAGCTAGTTGAGTTCCTGATTTTGTGACAAACGGGTTTATACAATCACGCTCTGACAGCTCTCTCGCACATCGCCGGCCAACACATCATCACGGCTGCCGTTGCGGAAACAAAGACTCCGCACTTACAACAATCGCTCGCTGTGTTTACCGTTTTCTTTCCGTGCTACCCTTAGTCCAGTCCCTGAACTCTCTCTTTACCCCGCCCTATATAGGGTCTGAACCCAGCGGGAGAAGAGAGAGTCCAGCACCACTTGCATGCGCATGCTCAGAACGAACCAATCAAAATTCACTAGATCCCAATCTACGCTCATTTCCGCTCGGCGCCATGTTTATTCTCGCAGCTAATCTACCACCATCCCATCCCAGATCACCTCATGTAATGGAAAATTACCTATTTTAGAGCTCAAGGAATCGTTAAAAATGTTAAGAACAAATTGCAGCAAATTGGGATTTAAGCCTATTATTTTGGCAGCTCAGATTCAGGCTACGACACGCGAGGGGCCACGCGAGGCATGCTGGAAATGACGGCCACGAACAAGATGGCGGCTGTATATAGGAGCTCGTGAAGTTAACGTTTGGTATCATTGTAAAGCTCTTTGCCGATATCTTCATGGATTAGATGGCATATGATTGTTAAGTAATTCAACTTGGGCTGTTCCACGATCTCCCGAACCGTAATTTCAAAGCGGCATTGCAAGAAAGCAACTCGATATGGTGTTTTATTCGGTATGATTCCTTGTGGCTGACTGCCTCTGAGCTGGATTGTGATCAGAGCTGATAGCTCTATTTAATGGTGTGTAGAATACAATTGTTGTTTATTGTGCACGGTTTGTTTTCCTGATAAAGGATAATTTTTTAGCGTTATTGTTCGGTTATTTGGCCAAATTGGGCACTATATTTGAACATTTGCTTGTAAAAATATTTGAAATTCTGGAATATTACATTCTAAAAGTAAGAAATATAGGAACTTACTTATACTGTACCTCCCGGTTATAACTGCTTATAATAATAAACAGATAACAAAGCAACTAGATTGGTAGAGTGGTAGATTTTTGTTATAACATTATTTTGGCCAGGGATCTTTGAAATTGTCATATTTTGGATAATATTATGACCTAATTAAAATATAGAATTTACATGTGTAAAGTGAACCGCAAGGATCGCTTCAGAAGCGATCCTTGCAGGGTTTTTTTTGCAATTCTCTGAATTTGGTGATGCTTCTTTTATGTCCACTAGTAAAACTATGGCATTCACTTTCTGCTGACAGTTTACACCTGTATGCACATGTTCTTCAATCTCCATAAATTCCATCGCTTTGATCCCAAATGTTGCAACAATAATTATTTCCAGTACGTCTGGTTACGTATAAATTTTACATTTCCTTCTTTGCATCAGCCTATCCAAAATAACTTAAGAAGCAAAAATTAAATCAGAAGTGTTTGTGATGTATGATTTCACTTACTCTAGATCACATATAATTATTATTTCTGTTTGGCAGAGTAGATTTCAAACTCTTTGTTAGATCTCTTTCACACCCTTTCCCATACTGTTCAAAAGACTACATTGTAGATGGTGATCAGAAGTGAATGATTTGTGACACATCAGGACAGTTTATGCTCATACTAAATGCTACTGTACTGTAGCAGTGACTACTCAAAGTTGACACTCAGTATTACAAAATGGCTGATAATAGATTTCTTAGTGATATCATTGGTGATGTTTGTGAACATACATGTAATATTATTGACAAGATTTTGAATTTCACATTAATTTTGTGAAGAAAATATTCAAAAATCATAGCATAGTCATTTCTCAGAAAACAAAACAATACATGTACACATGTACTTTTGATGCTTTCCTTCTTTATTCTTGAGGTGATTAATAGGCACAATTTTCCTTTGTTCACTTTGTACATGATTCTTTTGGTTGTAATTGCTGCTTGCCTTTACAACAGCAGTAACCAATATAACAGTCGGGGGAACAAGTGCTGTTTTTGGCAAATCTTTGTTCAAGTGCTCACAAGAGTTACTGGTTACTCCAAAAGTTGGCATGCCATCAGGATATGCTTAGCATTTTTGGGATGAAAACCGCAGGCTCAGACAGTTATTGGAGACCGGACTTTTAAATCAACTTGTACTAATTAAGTCTTGTTCCCTTGTTAACAGCTATATATCAACTTGTACGTGTTCCCTTGTTTTACTGAAAAACTGCCATTTCTTTCATCATGAGTGGCAGAGACAGTAAGTGCCATAATTATTGGTACACCAATTATTGAACTTTCTTTAGGTAGGTTATAGTAATTAAGGCATACAGCCAACAATTATCTTTACATATAGGATGTGGAAATTATTTAGAGGCAAGAAGGCAAGTCTGACATTCCAATTGGGAAAATAATAACAAATACAGCAATTTGTGTGAGGACATTCGACAAAACATGGAACCCAGGTCCATATTATATGGACCAGGTGCATGGATCACTTCAGTACACTATACATGTACCCCCTAGTTTTCGGCCCACAAAAATATAAAAAATAAACAAAGAGCTAATAAGCCCTCATTTTAGCTGCGAAAATATTAAAAGGAAGTGACAGGCCTAACACAACCCCTACTGTTCTTCTGACGTTTGTGTATATATACTGTTCTCTATAAATCCAGTCTCTCACAATATGCTGTATTTTTAGAAGGAGTTTAGAATAGAGCCATTTGACTGTGGGTCCGGCAAAATTGTCATACATCTGTTTTTTTTACCCAGTGGGTCGCAACACCCATCTCATGTTACTCTTGGGTAGCCACAGAATGACTGACTTGGAGGAAATATTTATTTTTGTTACATTGTATTTCTAAATCCTGAGACGATTGTTGTAATGTTATCTTCACCAAATCATGTTTAATGTCTGTTTTATTTTGTTACACATTTTTTCGGGTAAGAAAAAATATTGTTAATGTTTCATAGCTGAAATGAGGGCTGATTAGCTCAATTGTTACCTTTTATTTATTATTATTTATTTTGGGGGGGAAGAAAAATATGGGGTCCATGGACCGGGTCCATACAGTGTACTTAGTGGTCCATGGACCAAGTCCAAAAGGGGGTCCATGTTTTGTCCTCACCCATGTAATGTATTATATTTTCTCCGGGTGGGGGCACTTACATACATAAGCTATAAGGGTATGTGCCGCTGTGAAGGGTATGGTTTTCAAGCAGTTTAGTCTGGGATAGGGTAAAAAAATCAGAGAGTTTTGGTTTAGAATAGGGTATCATTTACTGGGAACTGAATCAACTGTTCAGTGGTATAACAAATTTAGTCTAGGAATTGACACTTAATTGGAATTGAAAGAGCCCTATACAAATCATTATGGTGACTTTAATAGCGCAACTTTCATAATAGAAAGAGTTTCTGAAAAATAGCGAGTCTGGGATAGGATAGGGATTTTTGGTGTCTAGTCTAGAACAGGATTTCAAAATGCAACTGAACATGCTCTGGTATAAGGGTTTCAGAGTCCCAGAGGAACACCCCCACCCAAACATTTGTACATGTAATAGGACTACGTACTGTCCAATTTGGGAAATAATTGGATGATGAAAATTCCGAGGACTGCTTAATTGGACGAGGCTGTAGGCCGAGTCCAATTTGGCAGTCAGAGGAATTTTTTTAATCCAATTATTTCCCAAATTGGACAGTACGTAGTCATATTACGTGTTAATAAGCCGAGTACAATAAGAGAGGAGGACAATTTTAACCGTTTTAAGTCCAAATTGAAGACATTTTTATTTAGAAAGGCGTATGAATAGCTCTTGATATTTTATACACATTTTTACTAGGCCCGATTTTTAGCTTTTTAACTTTATAGTCCTATACATAATTGTAAATAATTTTATTTTAGTTTTAAATTACTCATAATCATAGCATATCTTTTATTGTAAGGCGCATTTGATCATATTCATATGTTAATTTGCGCCATATAAATACTAAATATTATTATTATTATTATTATTAATTATATTGAGCATGGGAACTTGTGTTGTCCAATTTGGGAAATAATTGGATAGTTGCTTGAATAGGATTTTGCAGTAGTAATACGTATAATTAACAGAGTAATAGAGTACCACCACCCCCCCCCCCCCCCCCCCCCTTCCAGGATATTTCTTAAGAAAGGAATGTCTCAAATGTTAAGTATAAGCTGAACATAATGTAAAAACATGAAGTTACACGTATAAGAACCTTAGAGCTGGATTGTATACATATAAAGTTATGTATAAAAATAAATAAAGTTAAATTTTAACATGCTGTCACCACACATAAGTAGAACTTTAGCTCACCATATATACAGTCATAATTTTCACAAAAATTGTCTGCATTGGAAAGAAGGCAGGTCTTGAATTCTACTTGGGAGAATAATACACATCTCAAGAAAGAAATGTCTGAAGTGTTTAGTAACAGCTGCATATAGTGCAAATGAAAACATGAAAGTCATATTAAAGAACCTCACAGCTATGTTGTCAGGTTCTGTTCAAAATAAAATTGAAATAAAAAAATTAAACAGTGCCTTTCTGCAAAATGTTTTATTTATTAAGCTTTACACATAAGCTTACATTGCAAATAAAGATAGGCTTACATATGTTCACTAGATTACAAGTGACTTATTAAATTTGAACTCGAAGGAAGTTTCCACAAAACGAAAACGTAATTTGTGTAAGCTTAGTATAATTTTGTATTCACGCTCTCCATAATCAGTGTCAAAAGACTGAACGATCCAGTCCTCACTGTACAAAGTCAGAAAATAACAACAAGTGTACTAACCATTGCAGCACACAATGACCTTCATCGATGGTCAGACTTTGAATTTTCCTTTGTAATTTCAGCAGCTGAACTCGTATCTTTCCTTCCTCAACTCTCGGGAGACGAGATCAACAAATGAAACTATTCCTCTAAAAGTCCTGCATGAAGCTTCTGGCAAATGCTTCCAAAGCTACTAATTTCTTTCAGCTGATCTTCCATAAGCTTAAGCTTAATTTTAAGGGAATAATTTCAATAAGACCAGCGAACTAAAATTCAACAAGGCTTCCCAAAGCCCAAAGCCGGGATAAAAAAAATCACACACGTTGCCACATCTTTTCCTGACACTACAGCATAAATCGCTTAGCTGTTCTTCAGCTCGAAACAAAGTTAACTCCACATTTTTTCTGAAAGTAAAATCAATAGCTTCTTACGTTTCATCGAGCTGAAAGCAGCAAATCAGAGACTACCAAATATGGTTTTTTTCCCCCGATTTGGGGGGGAAAAAATGGCGCATGCGCATGCAAGTGGTGCTGGACTCTCTCTTTTCCCGCTGGGTTCCAGTCCCTATGGGCGGGGTTAAGAGAGAGTTCAGGGACTGGACTATGCTACCCTACGAGCAGGCTATCTTGTACCTTCACTGCTCGCGCAAAACCCAAACAAGAGAGCATGCATTGCCATTGCCACGCCGTCTATGAAAATATCTGGTCCGAAAATACTTTTTCTTTATAGTATCCATGTGTAATGTTTGTTTACATTTTCCTCCAATTCTATTGGTTGGTTATTTGACAAATGAAGCGTAATGAGTTGTCACCAAGTTGACACCTCGCTAGGGGCGGCATTCGAGAAACCTGGCCTCGCGTGCAGGCTCTCATTTCTCGTCCCACTCCCTCGCGCTCCGCGCTCGAACGTCATGCAATACTAAGGATCACGATCGCGCTCCGCGCTCATCGCGCGAATGAGAGCCTGCTCGCAGGCTACCAATAACGTAACTCCCGGTTACCCGCTATATTATTAACCCTTTCACTCCCAGAGTCAAACCTTAAGTCAATTAATGTGGCTGTATCTTTTAAGTCTGTGGATGAAACCCCAGTGTGTGACCATTTAAATGAACGCTATTGAGTGGTGCTATTTGTTTTTGACAATTTTGCAATACCTTTTAGGATTGCCGTCCCCTGGACGATGACACTCGTGAACTACTGATAATTTTGGCGAATTCTTAACTCTAATCTGCCTGGGCTTTTTTTCGTTCGTGAACGTGGGGGGGAGCAGAATGTGCCCCCCCCCCCCCCTCCCCCACCCCCCATGTATCTCAAAAAGTGTTTACTCTATAGAAATAAAACTTATATGGTGTTTAAAGCATCCAAAAATGTTAGTGACAGTCACGTGTCAATTATGACGTCATATCACGCCAAAATGACGTCATACGTTTAAAAAATCTGCCATCTTGGATTTTAAAAATTTTCAGGAATGTCATCTTCTCCCCCGCCCCTGGAAAATCTTCAAATTTGATTTGAAAAATCAAGAAAAGGATGCAGAAACTGTAAAGATTTTGGAAGAAACTCTTAATGAAAAGCGAAAATCAGAAAAAAACTGAAAATTGAGCTGAAAAACACCTAATTTGAGTAAATTGTAAAAAATTTGTTGGTTGGTATGGAAACGTCAAGTCACGTAATCAAACAATTGACACACCAAAACGTTCCCAGATAATTTTTAGGAAAAGTCACAATGTTTGGCTACATTTGCTTGAACACTCTTTAACCCTATTCTGCCTGAGAGGGGGGGGGGGCAGAAAGTGCCCGCGCAGACTTCAAATTTATCGTACTTAAAGAGCATTCAAGCAATCATAGCCAAACTTTCTGACTTTTCCTAAAAATTATCTGGGAACATTTTGATGTGCCAATTTTTTGATCACGTGACTTGATGTTTCCATGGCAACCAAGTTTTGACAGGCCGTTTTAGCCAAATTTGGTATTTTCATTTTAAATTTCCGTTTTTATGAGATTTTCGCTTTTTACGAAGAGTTTCTTCCAAAATCTTTGCAATTTTTGCATTCTTATATTGTTTTCGATTTTTTCAAATCAAATTTGGTGATTTTCTGACATTTCTGAACAATTGAAAAATCCAAGATGGCGGATCCAAGATGGCGGACAGGTTTAAAGTATGACGTTATTTCGGCGTGATATGATATCATAATTGATTCGTAATTGCCACTAAAATAAACATGTTTGAATGCTTTATTCACCACATAAGTTTAATTTTTATAGCACAAATACTTTTCGAGATACAGATCGTTTTACCCAAATTTGTTGATTTTTAGCTTAATTTTAAGTTTCCATAACATTTTGCTTTTTACGATGAAATCCTTCAAAAAACTTTGCCGTTTTAGCATCTTTATATTTTTCTTGATTTTTTCAAAGCAAATTTGGAGATTTTCTGACATTTCTGAACAATTTAGAAATCCAAGATTTAGGATGCAAGATGGCGGATTTTTTTAACGTATGACGTCATTATGGCGTGTATGACGTCATAATTGACACGTGACTGCCACTAAAATAAAGATTTTCGGATGCTTTACACACCATGTAAGTTTCATTTCATAGCGTCAATACTTTTCGAGATACATAGGGGGGCACTATCTGCCCCCCCCCCCCCCCCCAGGCTCAGGAACGGAAAAAAAGTTAAAGTGCCTATAACCCCAAAAATTATTTTTGCTCCAAATGAATGTTTATATTATACTAAGCAAAATTCCGTAAAAATTTTTTGTTTTGGTTAAAACGGCAATTTTCTATGGGCCGTCAAAGTGAGGGTTGTTTTCCCCATGGCCGAGTCAAAGGGAGACTGAGACTAGTGACGTCACTCCAGGCCATTGGCGCCAGTTTTGAACTGGAAAGCAGAGGAATTGATCTTGATGGGTATTACAGAATTTTCGTAGAATGTCAATGTAATAACTTTTTTCTGGGTAACCTGAAATATTTATACGTTTGTTTAATGCATTACACTATTTTTTACGAGAGCTGTGGAATTGATTCGGACTATAAATTCGCCATGTCTATACGCTTTGTATCGAGCCGAACTCACAGAAATGTCACGCAACCTCCCGTCCAAAGACACTTCTACAAACACGAGACTAAAGTAGCTTGAATACTTGAAAAATAATTTCTTACAACTTGGGAAAGATTATCATGTAAATTGCTTGAGAGACCGTCCGCGAGCCGAAATAAACACCAGTCCCGGCACGCGGTGTCGCTCAACAGGGAAATTATGACATTCACACGGCACACACAGCTGAATTGAATGAACAGAATCGCTTCACAAGTTTAAACAACGATGGAAAATATTGAATTGGCTTAAGTATTTGCATGGAAGTTCTAGAACGAAAGTCTGGACTCATGTATGAATTATTTGCAGTGGATACTCGTACGGAAGCCGTGCGCTATTCAGACAGTAATCTTCTGAAGCTTCTGTTCGAAGTTACGATTCGATTGGGAATATCTTACTTTGCTTTTAAATGATTTAGCTTAGCAGTTTCATGAAATAATGCTAAAGCCCGAAGATGTCGAATTTTTTCGGTGAGAATCTGTCCTCCTTTGATGTCGCCAGATCAGTAAAGTATAAACAAATGAAATGTGTCGCCGGATTGTTCGCGTAGTATAAACACTGTATAAACAGACTGAGCAAATTAGTCTGAATTAAATCAGCCGTGCTCACTGTACTAGAATCGCTTAATGCATCTTAACAAAGATAATATTTTGGTTCAGCAAGAATAAATTATTACCTTGAATTCTACGAAAATTCTGGAACCCGAACGAAGCAAATTGAAGTCCTGTCCTTATAAGCTTAATTTGTACAAAGACAGAAACTCTAATTTCATCTTTACTCAATCTTCGCTGCAGACTCGCCGATCGATCAACCAGAAAACTTGACCATGAAATCTTGATCTCTGAAGTGCTAAGAGCAACGGCAACGGCAAAGAACGGCTCGGCTCAATTTTGCACGCATTTCTAGCTCAGAACGAAGACACAACTCAAGGCTCGATGCATGATGCTTGAAACATGGTACACACTGTCTCATCAACTAAGAGTAAACCCTATTCAGATCATTATCTGTTTAGGTCCTCTGGGAGGAGAGAAGTGGACCATAACTTCAGGAGTAATACGCTACGAATGAAACATGCATCCAAAAGTACAGACACATTTTGGTGAACCAGACTGAAATTCTACCGTTAGAATAATAAACCCCATAAAGCAGTATGTACTGTAAAATACTTTAGAGATTTTCACTTACAGCCGCATTAACTTCGTCAAGCCACGAAACAGACTCTCGTTGAGCTCCTTGAGATTGTTCTCAGCCAACTCTCTGTGTCATTCAATAAAATCAAGGTTACAAGAGAGTCAGTCCTAAGAATTAACCCTAACCGAAATGCTGTTATTCATTGCCTAACCAAAATTTGTCAACTGATACCGCGGTATATATGGACAGAAAGTCCTCACCCCCTCTGTATCTCAAGAAATTAACATTTATGGTATGTAAACCAGTTTGCGAAATTGGTGACATTTTTTAAATAATGATCTGAACCAGGGTATGTTTAACACTCGGGTTAGGCATAGAATAGACCTGCGTTCTGTGGTTGGGCAAACAAATAGCTTTCAATTTATAGTAAAAGATGATTAACAGCATTTTGGTTAAGCAGCAGGGTTAGTGCTAAATAATGTTTGGGCTGGCTCTATATAGAACAGCTTTATGGAACAGCATGCCAATCTTTTAAAATTTAGATTTAAATTTCATCGCATATTCGTTCCAGAAAATTGTTAGGGCAACCTGGCAATGCTGGGGGTAACTTGTAATGGACTAGCATCCCATCCAGGGGAAGTTGCAATACTCCTAGTCACTTCATAAAGCGGAAACGGGAGTTAAGCGCCGACACCGGTGAGTCATATCGGGCTCCTCCGATCACTCAGAGGATAACACCGACTTTTAAAGCTTTACCAACTAGAAAGAAAAGGAGAACAAAAGACGTCCTACTTACAGCAATATGAGTTTTTTATTTTCTTTGAAAACCTCCGGTGGTAAGTTTTGCAATGGGTTAACAGACAAGGAACTACAAGTATAACAATTGCATTTTGGGATAAGCACATAGGATAAATATAAAACAACAAGATAAAAGTAAGGGATATATTAGAACAGAGGGGCTGGAAAATTGGAATGTTAGTGCAACTTCTTTGAAAAGCACAAAATAATTAAAGGAGCTACGTCACGGATGTCGCATCTTGAAAAAATTGGCCAATGTTTTCAAGCTCGCCGTTCACAATCCGTCTTAAATCTCCATCCTCAACCATCCTTGTTCCTGTTTGGTTTATTATCACCTCTTTGGTCTTTTTCTACCTTAGTAAACTATTAGTTCAGTGAGGCTTTCGTCAGATCAATTGAAGGTGATTTTGCACTTCGAAAAAATGACCTAAAATATCGTGATATAACTCCTTTAAAAGACCTTACTGTCCAAATAGCGTTGATAAAAAATTTCCTTTCCTGACTGTCAAATTCAGTAGGAACGTACAGTATCATCAGTTATAACCAATTTTAAGGATTATTTTTTCTTTAAAGAAGTATTAGCCGACTATCTCTTTGCACTTCAGAGCAAACTGAAAGAAAACGTTTTTTTATTATGGGGAAACCCTCACTCTTACTAAGTAACTAAGTGTCAAATGGCAATAAGCTCCTGTTTTTTTTTTGTAGACTTGCAGCTGGCTGCAGTGTTCACAACTGATCGAAATCCGCTGACCACAAGCGAACGCTTCGTAATATGAGCACCTTGCGAGCTCGAAAGGTCACGTCGGTGAGTTGTGATTGGTGGATTTCAAGATAAAGTGCCGGAACCGGATTTACAGGTCATCCAAGTAAACCATTCACAATTTCATTCTGAATTAATGTTAAAAAAAATGTTTACAAAATATTAAAAGGACGATAATTAATTTTGGTCGGGTACTTTTTCAATCCGGGTCCTGACCGTTTTACTCCAGTATTCCGGTCCCCACCTTGTATCCACTGCTCTTTGATGAGCCTCAGAAAAAGCTCCAATAATTTGTCTTTTTAGCTCAGGATGAGCTTTCGTTATGGTTGGGAAAAATTTGTTAGTATATAGGTGTAAACTTTTCTTGGTAATTCCGCTGACCAGCGCATAATGCCTGGGAAATCACAACACAAAACAACATTGCGGGCGCAATATTTGCGTCGTTATTGGGGGTCGGGGGGGGGGATTGGTCCGATCGCATAGTAAAACAAAATGGCGGATTGCTTCCGATTTTCAGGACGGTATTTCTCTGACTTCTCTCGTCTTACACATTTAAAAGACACTTAGGAGTTCCGATGCCAACAAACGCATAAATTCTGCAATTCCTTCGTTCCTCGGTTTGAGAAATTTACTGAATTTACATCATGTTTCTTTATCGAAGTACATCGACAAATTATTTGGAGATCGATGAATCAAGGGGTTTATACAACTTCATTGAAGCACCGGGAACAGGACGGTTCCAGCAGGGAATATTTTAGGCAAACTACACGACCGCCGAAAAATAGGAAGCGTTCAACTGATCTTTGGCGTTTGGAGTTTCAAGGAAAAACATCGAAGCAGACTAAATGTTATTTCTAAATGTTGTTTGATTTATACCAAAATTTATTCAATTCCAATATAAATTTAAACTTTTGTAATTTGGCATACGAAGGTGTACAATTCGATCGATCGATCGATCGATCGATCGATAGCTTAAACAGCTTTGAACCGAAAACAAATAAAATGAAAGAATAAGCTTAATATTTTGGCTGCAAAAGCTTTTTGCTTGTTATTGTGTAGACCTTAAGTTTGTTCATAGTTTCCATGTAGAAAAGCAGGCTTCATCTGAGGCTTGTGTTTATAATAGTACATATTATTTTAAATTTCTCTGATGTATTTTTCTACTATAGTTTTATTAAGTTATATTGTATGAATAAAGTCTCTTTTTATCTAAATCAGTCTTTAAAACACAAAACATTAATTACCTCTGTTACACATACTTATGAATTGTAGATAATATTTCTACTAAGAAGCCTACATGCACCTTCACATCTGAAGCCTGGTTTTTACTTGGCACACTGAAATGCGACAAGTGCAAGTGTCCATATTACATGTAAACTGGGAAGCACAAAGATGAAAACATTTTGATTGTTCTACGTATACAGTATTTGCACTTGCATATCGGATCAAACTCCCACACCTTTGGCAAATTATATCCCTATAAGTATACTTGTTTGTGTTTTTATGAATCATTGATTCAATGGAGGTCAATTGCCCCGTATATGCCAAGCCTCCTCCCTCCCCTTCACTAATCAATACTGATTATTTCAAAGTTATTGTGTTTTGGTATGCAATAGTGGAAACCTATAGACGCATTTGAGCATCAAACTAATTCCCTTTTGTCAGATTTGGGCTGTTGCCCAATATATATACAGTGGAATCCCCATTTCTCAAGCCTCTAATTCAAGGGTTTTCACTGGGAAGGGCCAACAACCGCATTCAACGAATGTCACTTAATATCAATTACATCCTGAGCTGGCTCATGAGAGCCTTTGATTCTTTGTGTTAATCAGTTTGGCAGAAATCCATCTAATAATTCCCAAATTACACAGAGGAGGAAATATGCGGCGGCCCTATCATGACCTATCATCACATGACTGTTCTGGCTATGTTATAAACAGATTCACTGGTACTGAAAAAATTATACAGGCCAGCTGGCAGACTGTCAGCTGATCATGAACTAAAAAGGCATACCACCCCTGCCTCGCGCGGTCCTGCGAGACACTTATTTCCAGTTGGAAATCATTCTTACTCCACGAAAGAAGCTACAAAGATCAACAAAAACTGCTCTATATCAGCCAATGACAAAATGCCCGGATATTAACACATCACTGACACAGGGACCTCTTACTGGAAAGACAAATTCTTCTAAAAAAACCTCCCATATAAAAGTATTATTGAAGAAAGACTATTGCAAATTCACTGTCCTGTTTTATATACTGGCAATTCTGAAAGCAGTGGTAAGAACGAGTTTCAATCACGTATTAAAGTAAGACTTGTCAAATAGGGACCATTCAGAATGCGTATTATTGCGGATTATTGCAGATTGCGTATTCTATGGGCTTAAAATCTGAGTGACACCAATTTGATTTAGAATCTGAATCTCTCCACTGAAATCAAAATCAGCTGCAATGTTACGCAAGACAATGTTATACTGCTGAAAAAAATGAGAGAACGGTACACGAGGTAGCTCGATAAGTTTTTGATTAATATAGTGTTAGTTGATTTATAATCTGTACGAAACACTTACAGCATCTTCAACAACTTCAGGTTATGAAATATTCCAGAATGAAGGCTGCTCAGTTTGTTGTCGTATAACCACCTGCAATTAATTTATGTATTCCTTTTAAAATATATTTCTCTTTAAAGCAGAAAATTATTCCTTAGTGAGTGTCTTCTTCATGACCCGCGCCAGCCGCCAGGTGTTTTTAGGATGTTATTTGCCATAAAAAAATCTACATTCTTTCCACACGGGAAGTAAAGGTCTCTCTTTCAGGGTTGAATTCGCCGAAACGACCGAAAAGTCCAGTTTCCGCCATCTGGTTTCTCGAAACACGTGTTGAACAGATTCGAACTTTAGCCCGTCGACTATGGTGGAAATACACACCTTTTCCTAACACAAAGAACTTCAACACTTGCTATGGTTTCTCAGCCAAAATGAAGCATATCGATCCTGACACTTTATTCGCTAAGACTTCTGGGTAATAATTTTGATCATATAACGCGCGCTCTGATGGGTAATAATTTTGATCATATAACGCGCGCTCTGATTGGTTTTGCAGACTATGTCCATGTAAACACAGTTATGACGTTTCACTGTATTTTGTTGGCTTTATTTTATAAAGTAGGAAACAGCCGCCTCTTCGAATTCTTTACATAGCCTGATGCAACACTTGAGAAAGTTTGGAGAGAAGATAGACCAGAACCGCAGGCGAGAATCTACGTAAACATTCGAATTCTCCCAACTTTCTCTTGCATCAGTATATATGTAAACATGTGCACTATTTTCTATTTGTTAAAGTGCCTATGATGTATTTGAAAGTCCTTTAAAAATGAGTATTAAAGGTTGTCGCAATTTCCAGAGATATTCAAGTTTTGTGTTATGCAAATTAGCTAACTTATGATGTCATGTGAAGAAAAATAGCATGGAGACAAATCACAAAATGGACAATGTCTCTAGAAATAATGGGTTCATGAAACTTTTCACAGACATTTGTTCGGCCCTTTCACTATTTTCACTTTGCAACAAGGGCAGTTTTTTCGCAACAAAAAGTACTATTTCTGATTCCGTTATGCAACTCACACACGATGCCTACGATATCCTAGATCTCCTTATCCACCCACGTGGGTGGATCATGTCAGAAATAGAAATTAAATTTGATTTCTGAATAAAAAAAGGTCTGGAACCGAGATTGCTACCATGGCAACATCATGTTATTTATAATCATGTGCAATATCTGTGCAAAGTTCATGAATCTTAAGCATTATTTCCAGAGATATTGTCCATTTTGTGATTTGTCTCCATTCTGTTTTCCTTTTCATGTCAGTATGTCGTCGTAAGTCAGCAAATTGCAAAATACACAAATTGAATATCTCTGGAATGCGACAATTACTCATTTTTAAAGGACTTTCAAATAATCTGAATTTATTTTTTACCTATAGGCACTTACATGTAAAACAATCCATCTGTCTATTAGCCTGCGTCGCAGACGGACTTGACCTCCGGTAATGTCCGTCTGCGAATTAGTGCACAAATCCTTGCTCTAGACCCCCAACGACGTACCAGGATCTGAGTACTTGTCTGTGATTGGCCTTTACATAAAGCTATTGTTCAATTAGCTATGATTTGGTTGTGATTGGCTAAGGGAATTTCACGCGAGCAAGGACCGGAAGCTAGCGGAAAGCGAGCCTAAAAATAGTACAGTATTAAAAAAATCACTGAAGATATAATGGAGTGCAGCTTTCGAAGCGGTTAGAGAAAGCTCAGTTTGAATTAACGGAGCTACTCCCAGAACAACGAGAAGCGATCAAATCTTTCTTCCAGGGGAAAAACGTGTTTATCAATTTACCCACAGGTTTTGGAAAGTCGTTGATCTTTCAGTGTCTCCCGATTGTCGCAGTCGCTGATATATGATCGAGTGTTATTGTTGTGTCTGCGTAGGAGGCTACGCTGATGGAGGACCAAGTTCATATATTTCAACAATATGGGTATACTGGCGATTGCATGCTATCACGGACTTGGAAGACCCAGAAACTATTCAGCAGGTTTTAAATGGGAACTACCTTGTTCGGTTTGCCGAGTGTTTGTTGTCTAAACTAACGCGTTGTAAATATCTGTTTGCCCGACAGGAGACCAAACGTGACCTCTTAAAATTTGCTAGAGTGAACACAGTCGATGGCTCTATAGCTATTCTACTTCAAAATCCTCCTCATAATACAACATATCTTGCCCGTTAGAAACACTCTTGAAGGGCAAAGTAGGTCAGACGACCGAATTCAATAGAGAACGGCAAATGTCACGAACTTCGAACAGGCCTGTCACGCCTTTTACCATAGCCAATCAAAATAAAGGGGATTTCGAAAGGCCCTTCCGGTATTTCGTTACGTCGTTGGGGGTCTAGAACAAGGATTTGTGCACTAATTCGCAGACGGACATTACCGGCGGTCAAGTCCGTCTGCGACGCAGGCTATCTGTCTATCTGCCTGTCTGTGCCTGTCTGTCTATCAATTAATCAATCAATTACTTACAGCGCTGTTAACTTGGTGAGTCTGTCAAATATTCCCAGTGGTAGTGTCTTCAATTCGTTTTCTCCCAACTCTCTATAATGTTATTTAACATAACAGATCAATTGAAATACAAGGACAAATTATAAGCAACAGGTGGCCTAATCTGCAGATATTCGATTTATAACGGTTTGTATCGGAACGCAATGGCCGTTAGTTTTAGATGGTCAGTACTCCATAAGGCAACTTATTGCGGCAACAAATTGTGGTGATTTTCGCGATTGTTTGGCAAAAAGCGACAATTAGTTGCCGTACTCGCGAAATTTACCTTATTTGAAGGTTGCACAAGAAAAAAAAGAAGAATGTTATATCCATCACATGAAACATGTGAGTTCAATTTTGTGTCACATGATTTTTTAAATAGCGAATTTTGAAGAAGAACTGAACGGTCATTACATTGCAATTGTGCACTTTTATTACACTTATTCTTCCATCACGTTCAATAAACAAATTTCTTGTTTATCTCTTGTCCTCTTTTCGAGAATATTCAGTTTTTTCGAAAGCGCTGAAATCTGTTATTTTTGCCACAGCAAAATTTTTGCAAAATTGCGAAATAAAATACTCGTGAAATACACCATTTCCAAAATCGCAAAATTTAAGCATCACAAAAACAAGTTTCCTAATTCAAATGTTTTGTTAATAAAATTGACTTATCCTGTTGCTGTGTTGTATTCTTTGTTGTTTACCCACTGCTTAGCTTCGGCTGGTTTGAAGCGATTTCGACGAGCTGTTGTTTGAGATTGGGAGACCCGGGGCGAGGGGCGATTCTGTCCAATGGACTTTAACTGTATATACTACAGCTATTTCAGTTAACGTTGTCGGATAGAAATTAAGTCTGCAAGACAAGACTGAAAATTGGTAGCATGCCCGGCCAGGCCCGGCGGTGATAAATAGAAAACTGCTGCCCTCACAGAATACTAATGATATATAATAACATGAAAAACATAATTTCTAACGTTTCCTTTTTGTTGTAAACCTGTAGAAGAAAGCTACTTTTAGAAAAGCTACAATTTTAGCAGAATTATAAATACAACAGCTAGTGAAAAAACATAGAAAAACAATTATCTGGTCTTATATCTAATTCGGGGCAAAGCAAATACATCACGGGCGAAATAAAAACTTGTAGATCTAATTTATTTTCCACTGACATGCAAATTCTAATGAATACCCAGTCTACCATTCGGTCTTGTCTGGTAGGCTTAACGCTTCTAATATCCGACATGCGGAACATTACAATGATGTAATGTCTGGCTTCACGCGCCAGGCACGTGAGAACATGTTTGGAAGTATTTGAATATATAAGGCAACATAGCAGTGCTTATATTCTAATTCTCTCCCCGCTCAATTGAATATAAGACATTAATTTTTCATGTAATAGGCAACTACTTATAGGGTTGTGTCCACACGAGCCGCATGAGTCTACTTTATTATGCATCACAAACAAAACATATGAAAAATTGTAAACAAATCTTACAAAACGCTTAGAATAATGTAACAACGTAACTAACGAATACGAAATAACATGGCAAGAAAAAAACTAATAATGTTGAACTAAACTTACAAACCCTAGGTATCACAGATATAATATCTCAACACATGATGGTATAATTTACACAGGATCAATAGGCTCTTTGCATAATACGGTCACATGACCATGTCAATCATAAAAATAGGTGAAAGAGCATGATGAAATTAGTAAGTTTGCCAATTTTGAGACCACTGTTGCTTAAGCGTGAGATTTTATGCTAGTTTGAAAGTTCGAAAAATTTAAAGGATTTGTATGGCTGGATGGCAAGCCTTGCCATCCAGCCATACAAATCCTTTAAATTTTCGAACTTTCAAACCACTATAAAGTCTCACGCTTACACATCGGCGGTCTCAAAATTGCCAACCTTACTAATTTCATCACGCTCTTTCCATTTCTGGCAACCATTGTGTACTACCACCTATTTTTATGATTGACATGGTCATGTGACCGTATTATGCAAAGGGCCTATTGGCTGATTCTTATAATAATTTGTAAATACAAATAATAAGAAAAATATTGGTGGTTTTCATCAACATTACAAAAACTGTTTGCTTGCATGAACAACATCAGAAAATTAACAGATAAAAGAACTGGCAGAAAGAAACGTTTTGTCCAAATGACAGCTTTGTAGCGTTTTTCATAACCGAGTTATTGCCAAACTAATTTTCAGAAAATTACTGAGTATTTAGTATGCCGCCGCCATGTTTGTGTCCTTCAGAGGGACGCAAATATGGCCGTCATAAAATTGCACAAGAAGTAGAGTAGATTCTACCGTCAATATCATTAGCTTTCACTTCAAATCTGTTTAGACATCACTTCTAAATTATTATCACGTCTGAAAATTTAAAAATAATATAAAAATATCCGGGACATCACAAATTTCAAATAGCTTTATTTCCAAAAGGAATCACTGGATCGATAACAAACTTTGCATAGAGATTTAAAATGATTTCCATGTCTAGAGGATATAAAAAGAATAGCTTTGTAGGATTAACAGTTTAGATTTTAGAAGTTTGATGACGTCAGATGAAAACAAAGAATATCCCTGTTCATTGAAGAGGCAGACGTAGGACGTGAATGAACATAAATAAATAAATAACTGCGCATTATTTATACTCTCTCGACCACGCTAACGAACCAATTGTGAAGACATACCAAGTAACGCCCCGAATGAAGGGTTATTTACGTAATCCATGAGTTTTCGATCAAGATCTGAAGAATCGATTCATTAGCCTGCGTACATGCATACGCCCATCGGCCATGTGTACGAAAAACTGGTTATATGTGAAATCGCATAGCTGTAATGTATTCTCCATCCCATTCTCATTCGCCATTCCTGTTTCGCTCTTCCCATTCTCTGTTTTACTAACATCCAATTTCTAAATTTGTGGGCATTGGAGTTGGAATAGGTCAACATAATTAGAATATTGGCAATTGTTGTCTAATCAGGCAAAGAAAACAAACAAAAATACTTACAGTCCTTCCAAGGACTTCAGGTTATCAAATATTCCAGAATTAAGGCTGCTAAGTTCGTTGCGGGATAACCGCCTGTAATTAATTTACGAAATCCTAATTATATTTAATTAGTTTAAAAAAGCAAATTAAATATTATAGAAACATAACACGGCATCGAGCTGTAATGCACTAGGTTTTGCTCATTGCTGTGATCAGAACATAAATGACATGACGGTATGGAATGTCAGCGTCCACATCCTGATGGCTGTTGCTCTTGCGGAAACGAATGGTTGCTGCATGATTGCAGTCAATGGAAAACTGATTATCTATTTTACTTAGAGTGAAAGGATGTTTTTAAATGATTTGCATGTGATCAGCTGAACTACGACCCCATTCGTTCCCGTCCTCTTCATTGATCTTAATTTACATTACTCGTCATAACCTGACAGCTGGGAAGCGACTCCTAGGGCTGGTCTCGCAGACAGACTCTTCATAAAACAACACTGCTCATCGAGGGAGAACTCTGCGGATGGTTACTTTAAAGAATTATTTCGTTATGGGTTTCAAGCGTCAGGAATCGAGGCAACCAGAAAGTCAGAGGCGAGTTCCACAGGGCTGTGATTTTTCCCCGTTAAGTCTTCCACTTTTTGCGGTAACACTTGTGGTGGGTTTTTGTTTGCTATTTCCCTCCGATTGTAAATGTATGTACTATGAGAATTGTATCAGTATAAAGCACAGAAATGAAGCCAGTCCACACGGGAGCTAGCTGTACATGTTTTGAAAAGAAGTTCATTTCCGCTCGCAAAAACGATTTTCTTGAAAAAAAGAAAGAAGTTGTAACCACAGCCTGTTTTCTGTAGATATTTTCCAAAGAGTTCGCTTTCTCGAGAAACAAATTAAAAGACTTAATCGTGCTTAATTATTTTCTTAAGTACTAAGGAAGTGACGAAAGCACTCGAGAACCAATGCAAAAAAAAAACAGCCATAAGGCGGGTGGTTTGCTATTGACTTCTTTAGTGCTCTCTTCTTACCTCGCATGCAAATAACAGAACAAAGGACAATTTTTTATTTGGGAAATATGTACTCCTTTTACATAAATAAAATATAAACCCGCCCCTCCCTTAAAAATTTGTCAGAATGAATATATGAAGTAAGAGAAGGCGGAATTACTCCAGGTTTCTTGCCAAAAAAAACTGTATAAAGATAAAGCTGGTTTAATCATGGGCTTGACAAGGGAAAGCCTGAAATTTGAAATAAACGCCCAGGTCGCTTAATCGAGGAAATACGGTATGCCTATCAGTTTAATTTGTAGTTATTGCGCACTAGAGTTAGGTCGGAACTATACACAATAATTTAATGAGTTGGTTTTTCAACAATTAAAATTGCAATGAAACGCAAGTGAAAGGCAAGTGCGCGAGCGACTGATTACGAGCGCGAAGGACCATGGGAAGGAGAAAGCCATTTTCTTGGAAATAATAGAGACGTCTGGGTACGAGGCTGGTAATGTCTGGCTTCACGCGCCAGGTACGTAAGAATTAGTGGAGAATCAGTGAATCTTAATTTACGTAACCCATGATAAATACATTTCTAGTTTACAATAAAGATATGAAGATTCAATTCATTAGTCTGCCGAACATATGCCCATCGGTCATATGTACGAAAAACTGGTGAAACATGTGAAATCACATAGCTTTACGATAATCTCCATCCCATTCTCATTCTCTATTCGCCATTCCCAATTCTCTATTCCCAATCTCTGTTTTACTAACATCCAATTTCTAAATTTGAGGGCATTAGGAGTTAATAAATCAACATAATTAGAACATTGGCAATTGTTGTCTAATCCAAAGAAAACAAACAAAAATACTTACAGGATCACCAAGGACTTCAGGTTATCAAATATTCCAGAATTGAGGCTGCTAAGTTTGTTCTCGTGTAAATCCCTACAATTATTAATTGATGAATTACTTTAAAAAGCAAAAAAACTCTTGGAAACCGACATCAAAAATGTAACTATCAACAATGAGATGTCAAGATATGATGCTCCTGCATTTAACATAACGCGATTAGCCGGTCGAACCTAAGTGAGTGTGGAGAACACCCCATAGGGGTAGCATTTGAACACACCAAGTGCAGCAGAAATGTAAACAGTTCATTATCTATCTCCACGCACTGGAGTACAAATAATGCAGTTAATTTGTACTGTTGGAAACTGGTTAAATAGTTTAGTTAATTTCTAGACAAGAGGTGGAACAAGACTCCAGCGTCATGAGCTTGCTGTGGAGGTTAAAATGCTCCTGAAGGGTGTCGATCAGAATAGTTGTGGCACAAGCTACTCGACTTTCAACTTCTAGCTCTGGACTCGCACACAGACTCTTAAAAAAACATCACTGCTCATTGAGGGAGAACTCTGTGGACGGTTACTTTTAAAAAGAACATCTTTCCAGGGGCGGATCCAGGAATTTTTTATAGGGGGGGTCCCAGGGTTTTCCCGAAAATGTGACGTAGAAGGAGAATTTTGGAAGTAGATGGCAGTAGCTATTCCGCTTTTCACACGGCGTAACCTTGTTCAGGGTGGCATGGGAGGGGGTAACGCCTGATGGGGGCGCTCCCCTCCAATTGGGGGTGTTTGGTTGGGGGTCTCCCACACAAATGTTTGGAGATTTCAGGCTCTGAAGAGTGCATTTTGGTTGATCCTGGAGATGGTTTTGCTATGGATAAGGGTGAAAGCAAAAAAAACCTCAGATCTGATAGGTGGGGTCCGGACCCTCCGCCTCCCCCTCCCCCGACCCCCCCCCCCCCCCCCCGGATCCGCCACTGCTTTATTATCGGTTTCAAGCGTTATTAGGAATCGAGACGACCGAGCTCAGAAGGTCGGAGGTGAGTTCCACAGGGCTGTGATTTTCCCAGTAACATTTGTGGTGGGTCGTTAGCTATTTCCTTCCGAAATGAGTTCGGAAATGAAAACTATCTGCTATTATGGCGCTGGATTATAAATATGTCGGCTCTAGTACCTTTTATACAATAGAGCCAAAGGAGTGTCCCTTGATTTCGTTGGCACTAAAAAATTACTCAGAGTGGAATATACTTCAGTTCCCTGATTTCAATTAGAAAAATAGTACTTTTCTTCCTCTAACCACAAGAGTGTCTTCTTCATGACCCGCGCCAGCCGCCAGATGTTTTTAGGATGTTATTTGCCATAAAAAACATCTACATTCTTTCCACACGGGAAGTAAAGGTCTCTCTTTCAGAGTTGAATTCGCCGAAACGACCGAAAAGTCCAGTTGACGCCATCTGGTTTCTCGAAACACGTGTTGAACAGATTCGAACTTTTAGCCCGTCGACTATGGTGGAAATACACACCTTTTCCTAACACAAAGAACTTCAACACTTGCTATGGTTTCTCAGCCAAAATGAAGCATATCGACCCTGACACTTTATTCGCTAAGACTTCTGGGTAATAATTTTGATCATATAACGCGCGCTCTGAGTGGTTTTGCAGACTATGTCCATGTAAACACAGTTATGACGTTTCACTGTTTTTTGTTGGCTTTATTTTATAGAAGTAGGAAACAGCCGCCTCTTCTTTACATAGCCTGATGCAACACTTGAGAAAGTTTGGAGAGAAGATAGACCAGAACCGCAGGCGAGGATCTGCGTAAACATTCGAATTCTCCCAACTTTCTCTTGCATCAGTATATATGTAAACATGTACACTATTTTCTATTTGTTAAAGTGGCTATGATGTATTTGAAAGTCCTTTAAAAATGAGTATTAAAGGTTGTCGCAATTTCCAGAGATATTCAAGTTTTGTGTTATGCAAATTAGCTAACTTATAATGTCATGTGAAGAAAAATAACATGGAGACAAATCACAAAATGGACAATGTCTCTAGAAATAATGGATTCATGAAACTTTTCACAGACATTTGTTCGGCCCCTTTCACTATTTTCACTTTGCAACAAGGGCAGTTTTTTCGCAACAAAAAGTACTATTTCTGATTCCGTTATGCAACTCACACACGATGCCTACGATATCCTAGATCTCCTGATCCACCCACGTGGGTGGATCATGTAAATAGAAATTAAGTTTGATTTCTGAATAAAAAAGGTTTGGAACCGAGATTGCTACCATGGCAACATCGTGTTATTTATAATCATGTGCATATATCTGTGCAAAGCTCATGAACTTTAAGGCGGGACTTGAACTAAATGAAATTTTTCCGCGACTGAACATGGGTTAAATGGAAATATCTCGTTCACGTTTCAAGCAATCCAAAATGGGGTGATTTTTGGATATGTTTGGAAGGAAATAGTTTTTCTCAAAGGAGTTGTAAAATTTAGGGAAATGAGAAATATTGAAGATTTAATGTAGTTTTAAAATTAGAATTTGAAGTTAAAAATTAGTAGATTGACACCAACAGACAGTTGATAACCACGCAAGAGCACCCGCGTGGGTATCAACTGTCTGTTGGTGTTCCAAAAATAATTTTATTTCTTCTATCCCTTCTTTAAACCTCTTAAAATTTCATTGAAATTTAGGTTAAGTCCTACCTTAACCATTATTTCCAGAGATATTGTCCATTTTGTGATTTGTCTCCATTCTGTTTTCCTTTTCCTGTCAGTATGTCGTCGTAAGTCAGCAAATTTGCATAATGCACAAATTGAATATCTCTGGAATGCGACAAGATATTACTCATTTTTAATGGACTTTCAAATAATCTGAATTTATTTTTTACCTATAGGCACTTACATGTAAAACAATCCATCTGTCTGTCTGTCTGTCTGTCTGTCTGTCTGTCTGTCTGCCTGTCTGTCTATCAATTACTTACAGCATTGTTAACTTGGTGAGTCTGTCAAATATTCCCAGTGGTAGTGTCTTCAATTCGATTTGTCCCAAATTTCTATAATTTTATTTAACATAACAGATCAATTGAAATACAAAGAAAAATTATAAGCAACATTTAGAATTTTGAACCCTATTCAGACCACAGGTGGCCTAATCTGCAGAAATTCGATTTATAACGGTTTGTATTGGAACGCAATGGTTTAGTTTTAGATGGTCAGTACTCCATAAGGCAACTTACTGCAGAAACATTGTTGTTGTTTGGCAAATAGCGAAAATTAGTTGCCGCCATAATTTGTACTCGCGAAATTTACCTTATTTTGAAGGTTGCACAAGAAAAAAAAGAAGAATGTTATATCCATCGCATGAAACATGTGAGTTCAATTTTGTGTCACATGATTTTTTTTAAACGAATTTTGAAGAAGAACTGAACGGTCATTACATTGCGATTGTGCACTTTTATTACACTTATTCTTCCATCACGTTCAATAAACAAATTTCTTGTTTATCTCTTGTCCTTTTTTCGAGAATATTCAGTTTTTTCGAAAGCGCTGAAATATGTTGTTTTTGCCACTGCAAAATTTTTGCAAAATTGCGAAATAAAATACTCGTGAAATACACCATTTCCAAAATCGCAAGATTTAACCATCGCAAAAAAAGTTTCCTAACTCAAATGTGATTTTATGCTAGTTTGAAAGTTCGAAAAATTTAAAGGATTTGTATGGCTGGATGGCAAGCCTTGCCATCCAGCCATACAAATCCTTTAAATTTTTCGAACTTTCAAACCACTATTAAGTCTTACGCTCACATCGGCGGTCTCAAAATTGGCAACCTTACTAATTTTATCATGCTCTTTCCATTTCTGGCAACCATTTTGTACTACCACCTATTTTTATGATTGACATGGTCATGTGACCGTATTATGCAAAGGGCCTATTGGCTGATTCTTAGAATAATTTGTAAATACAAATAATAAGAAAAATATTGGTGGATTTCATCAACATTACAAAAACTGTTTGCTTGCATGAACAACATCAGAAAATTAACAGGTAAAAGAACTGGCAGAAAGAAACGTTTTGTCCAATTTGTCCAATTGTCCAGAAAATTACAGTATTTAGTATGCCGCCGCCATGTTTGTGTCCTTCAGAGGGACACAAATATGGCCGTCATAAAATGGCTATGCCTTAAATTGATACCCCAAAATAAGATTAGCCTATTATAGCACTGATTAGCCCCGAGAAAAACACTGATTAGCCCCGAGAATAGCACCCCGGTTAGCCTACTATAGCACCCCGGTTAGCCTACTATAGCACCCCGGTTAGCCTACTATAACTCTGAGAATGATTAGCTTTCTTTCGTGGTTTGGGGTAACGTCTGATCTTATTTTGGGGTATACATTCTAGTCACGACCGTCATAAAATTGCACAAGAAGTAGAATAGATTCTACCGTCAATATCATTAGCTTTCACTTCAAATCTGTTTAGACATCACTTCTAAATTATTATCACGTCTGAAAATTTAAGAATAATAAAAAATATCCGGGACATCACAAATTTCAAATAGCTTTATTTCCAAAAGGAATCACTGGATCGATACCAAGCTTTGCATAGAGATTTAAAATGATTTCCATGTCTAGAGGATATAAAAAGAATAGCTTTGTAGGATTAACAGTTTAGATTTTAGAAGTTTGATGACGTCAGATGAAAACAAAGAATATCCCTGTTCATTGAAGAGGCAGACGTAGGACGTGAATGAACATAAATAAATAAATAACTGCGCATTATTTATACTCTCTCGACCACGCTAACGAATATTGGCAATTGTTGTCTAATCAGACAAAGAAAACAAACAAAAATACTTACAGTCCTTCCAAGGACTTCGGGTTATCAAATATTCCAGAATTAAGGCTGCTAAGTTCGTTGCGGGATAACCGCCTGTAATTAATTTACGAAATCCTAATTATATTTAATTAGTTTAAAAAAGCAAATTAAATATTATAGAAACATAACACGGCATCGAGCTGTAATGCACTAGGTTTTGCTCATTGCTGTGATCAGAACATAAATGACATGACGGTATGGAATGTCAGCGTCCACATCCTGATGGCTGTTGCTCTTGCGGAAACGAATGGTTGCTGCATGATTGCAGTCAATGGAAAACTGATTATCTATTTTACTTAGAGTGAAAGGATGTTTTTAAATGATTTGCATGTGATCAGCTGAACTACGACCCCATTCGTTCCCGTCCTCTTCATTGATCTTAATTTACATTACTCGTCATAACCTGACAGCTGGGAAGCGACTCCTAGGGCTGGTCTCGCAGACAGACTCTTCATAAAACAACACTGCTCATCGAGGGAGAACTCTGCGGATGGTTACTTTAAAGAATTATTTCGTTATGGGTTTCAAGCGTCAGGAATCGAGGCAACCAGAAAGTCAGAGGCGAGTTCCACAGGGCTGTGATTTTTCCCCGTTAAGTCTTCCACTTTTTGCGGTAACACTTGTGGTGGGTTTTTGTTTGCTATTTCCCTCCGATTGTAAATGTATGTACTATGAGAATTGTATCAGTATAAAGCACAGAAATGAAGCCAGTCCACACGGGAGCTAGCTGTACATGTTTTGAAAAGAAGTTCATTTCCGCTCGCAAAAAACGATTTTCTTGAAAAAAAGAAAGAAGTTGTAACCACAGCCTGTTTTCTGTAGATATTTTCCAAAGAGTTCGCTTTCTCGAGAAACAAATTAAAAGACTTAATCGTGCTTTATTATTTTCTTAAGTACTAAGGAAGTGACGAAAGCACTCGAGAACCAATGCAAAAAAAACAGCCATAAGGCGGGTGGTTTGCTATTGACTTCTTTAGTGCTCTCTTCTTACCTCGCATGCAAATAACAGAACAAAGAACAATTTTTTATTTGGGAAATATGTACTCCTTTTACATAAATAAAATATAAACCCGCCCCTCCCCTTAAAAATTTGTCAGAATGAATATATGAAGTAAGAGAAGGCGGAATTACTCCAGGTTTCTTGCCAAAAAAAACTGTATAAAGATAAAGCTGGTTTAATCATGGGCTTGACAAGGGAAAGCCTGAAATTTGAAATAAACGCCCAGGTCGCTTAATCGAGGAAATACGGTATGCCTATCAGTTTAATTTGTAGTTATTGCGCACTAGAGTTAGGTCGGAACTATACACAATAATTTAATGAGTTTGGTTTTTCAACAATTAAAATTGCAATGAAACGCAAGTGAAGGGCAAGTGCGCGAGCGACTGATTACGAGCGCGAAGGACCATGGGAAGGAGAAAGCCATTTTCTTGGAAATAATAGAGACGTCTGGGTACGAGGCTGGTAATGTCTGGCTTCACGCTCCAGGTACGTAAGAATTAGTGGAGAATCAGTGAATCTTAATTTACGTAACCCATGATAAATACATTTCTAGTTTACAATAAAGATATGAAGAATCAATTCATTAGTCTGCCGAACATATGCCCATCGGTCATATGTACGAAAAACTGGTGAAACATGTGAAATCACATAGCTTTAAGATAATCTCCATCCCATTCTCATTCTCTATTCGCCATTCCCAATTCTCTATTCCATTCTCTGTTTTACTAACATCCAATTTCTAAATTTGAGGGCATTAGGAGTAATATTCTCTTGGAGTAAGTTAATAGATCAACATAATTAGAACATTGGCAATTGATGTCCAATCCCCCGGGTGTCCAATCTAAAGAAAACAAACAAACAAAATACTTACAGGCTATTCTTGGGTTTCACCCACGTGACATCGACCTTGACAACGGTTGCTATCCGCCATTACTGTGCCCCTCGAAGCGTAAACAAAGATTCGCAATAGAGAGATTAGTGGGAGATTTGACTGGAACATGGTTCACTGTATAGTCGTTGGTTGCGGATCAAAAGTGGAAAACACCCGGTAAAATTTGCTTCTATTCCAAAAGTGATAACAAATCAAGGTGCAGCACACGAAGAATTGACCAGAGAGCGCAGAAAACTGTGGATTTTGGCGATAAGCCGAGGCGATACTGCCTCAAAGAAAGTCCTTGAGAGCGAGCGAGTGTGTAGTCGCCACTTCGTTCACGGGGAACCTGCAAAAGGTTGGGATAAGGGCAATGTAGACTGGGTTCCAACTCTGAACCTCGGAAAGAAAGTTTACAAGGATGCTGAAACGGCAGAACAGCAACAGAAAGAGGCGGCTGCGAGGAAAGTTAGAGTAGAAGAGCGCAACAAGCGGGCCTTAGAACAGCTTCACCGTGAGGTTGTAGCGAAAAAAACGGAGTTAGACCAGGCTGGGGAACGCATTCATGGCATCAACTTCGAAGCTGATGCCGTTGCGGCAAATTTTGTGCCCTCTACGAGTCCCACCAAGGGAGCAGAAGGGACCGATGAAACAGAAGAGAGAGTGTCTGAGCGCCATGAGCAGGCGGCTACTTCAAGTACAATGGAGTGTGAGGATGGCGGCGAAGACTCGCTCGTTGAAACACTTCAGGAAATGTTCACCTCAATGGATGTGGGATCACAGACTGAAGAATTTAGATTTGAGAGACCAGAGTATCAGGAAGCTGAGACGCAGACAAATGAGTTCGAGTATATGTTTCGTTCTCCAAGATATCAAGCACCGAACAAAGAGTATTTTGACTCGGACGAGAAGGTGAGATTTTATACCGGTCTCCCATCGTTTCAAGTCCTCATGGTTGTCTATGAGCATGTAGCCCCATTTGTCTCCCGCCGCTCTCAAAGTCTGGACAGTTTCCAGGAATTTGTCTTGGTACTCATGAAGCTGCGGCTTAATATGCCTTTTCGGGATCTGGCTTATCGTTTTCTTGTATCAATGTCTACAATCTCCAGGATCTTCACAGCCTGGGTCATTGCCATGGATACACGATTGTCGTGTTTTGTAAGATGGCCAGAACGAGAAGATCTGTGTAGAACTATGCCAATGTGTTTCAGGTATACATTTGGTCGAAGTGTAACTGTCATCATAGACTGTTTTGAGGTCTTCATCGAAAAACCTTCAAATTTACTGCCCCGAGCACAAACATTCTCAAATTACAAACACCATAACACCATCAAGGTCCTGATTGGTATTACACCACAGGGCAGTATTTCATATGTGTCTGAAGCTTGGGGTGGCCGCACTTCAGATAAATTCTTGACAGAGAACTGCGACTTTCTGGACAAACTTGTGCCCGGGGACACCATAATGGCTGATCGGGGCTTCACAATTAGTGAAAGTGTTGGTTTGAAGCAAGGGAAGTTAGTCATCCCAGCATTCACCAGAGGGAAATCTCAGTTAGATCCCATTGATGTTGAGAAGTCAAGAGGTATTGCCAATGTTGGGATCCATGTGGAGAGAGTTATAGGACTCCTGCGTAGGAAATACACATTTCTAGAAGGAATCATTCCTACAGACTTTCTGGTTACTCGTGTCAAGGGTCACAAGTCGCAGGTACCTTTAATTGATAGAATCCTGAGGGTATGCTCTGCACTTGTAAATTTTTGTCCTCCAATTGTTCCATTTGAATATAATTTTTGTTCTTTATGAGCATAGGTAGTAAAAGTCTGTCATGGTCAAGGCTGGAAATTAACCTTGATTTCAGCTAAATGTGACAAACTGGTCATTATTTGCATTGGGTAGAATGTATAATTTTAGGTCACCAGCTTTTAAAATTTTCAGTCCTGATGGTTAAAAAATATTTATTCAGACTTGGTAGGGGTATCTAGCACCTGAGCAGATGCAATGTAGCTTGCCCAAGAATAAAAATGACTCAGGTACTGGCATCATGCCTAAATTTTTGTATGAATACCTCTGAATAAAAAGTGCTTTAATTTATATAGACCATTTTCTCAGCTCAACTTTAGGACTGATCAACAAGAGATTACCTAATAGAGGCTGATTTCCTTCTTGCCAGTTCTTAACTTTAGCTTGTTGAACACATAACAGTACCTGAGAAAATGGTCTATTGTGCCATACTCTGCCATACTTGGCAGATGACCAACAAGCACGTTCATAGTTAAAATAAATAGTTGTAAAAGGGATAAAATATTGTTTCAGGGTAGGAACTGCAATTACTGGCTCATGTTGAGCATTTCCAGAAAATATCTGTACCTGCACTGCAGTTGGCATTTTAATATATTTATATTCTATATATCCCATTTGATAAAGAAAAACCATCAAATCTTACAAATTAAAAATCCTTCAAGGGGAGGAGTGAGGGGATAAGGCAATTCAGAGATAAAAGAAATGGCCACCATGTGGGGGGGGGGGGGGGGGTACAGATATTTTCTGGAATTGCCCTCTGTTTTGTTTAGGGGTACCTGTACTGGAATTCCAGAGATCCCCACCAGGGGGACCCAGATCTGACCATTATAGTAAATATACATTTCTGATTTAGCAACATAAAGAGCACCTTGGCACTACAAAGTACAACACGATATACTGACAGACTGAAGCCGATTTTAGGAAATGCAAAATGAAAAATAACCTGGTTATTATTATTTTTTTCCATTTCACAATAATGTTATTAATGCGGTTTAGCATTCTTTCTTTTGCCACGGAAATTGAGGCATCTGACTCTTGGCACTCATAGTGTGTGGGAGTACTCATAGTGCCAATGTTATTAAATTGCAAATGTATAATTAAATAACAAAGAGGGTCAATCTCATACTTATTTTATAATTGGCAATAAATAAACAAAGGCTCTTTGATAGTTTGTATATATTTGTTAAGCAGTTGTAATGTTACATTGTAAATAACAAGGAACTTTGAATGGAATGGAAAATATAAGCTTATTATGAATCAACATTGTAATTTGATTATTTGTACCATTTTTATTTCTCTTATTGCACTAAAGCATCAGGGGCAGGTCCTGTTTTTTTTTCCAGGGGGTGACCATAATGACCCCCTTTCAAACAAATTTATCAATCCTATCATAACATTCAACCTCTTTTTTTCTGGCATGACTAGTGCAACAACTTGTAATATCAGTCACCCCAATAGTATAATTCCTGAATCAACCTTAGACAATTTATAAGAACAATGGAATTGTATGCCCTGCATGTCCAAAGCTATAATGCATGCTCTAAAAGGCAGGGAACATGCTGATTGCACCACTTTTAAGACATTGCAATAAATGGGGGCGCATTTCAGGGATGTCAAAAGTTACATATCTTGGGTCAGTAGCTAAAACCAAGCATGTTGCAAATGCAACTGAAAAAATTCCACAGTCACTTCCATTAAGTTGCTGCTGTACAGGAACAAATTCTAATGAAACTAACTGTCCACCAAGTAAATCATTTGCCTGCTCTTCTATTTCTTGGCTGATTGCATCATGGTAATAACTATCATTCATTTGATTGGGAATGTCGAACCTTAGCCACAACAACATGCTTTCCCGCTATCACCTTTCCATGCAGTGAACCAACAAAACCAGAGACCACTTGGGTATAAAGCCAGCAAACTCTTGTAGGCCTTGAATTGCTCCTTCGTATAGTGGCTAGTTTGGAGAACCAGGTAGCTGAACAGGTCTGACTGTTCGACTGGAGGCAAGCACTCTGGATCGAACTGCTCACTTGGAATTGTGAACGGGTCAATGCCTATCACTGAAATTTTCATGAGATAGCGCTGCTTAAAGCGGCTTTCCAATAACGAAGCATATTGAGAAAGGATTGGAATGCTCTTGCTGAGATTCTCAAGCCCATCGTTTCCGTTGTCTTGCGATAAAGCCATCGAAAAGTTTAAGATACTACAAAAATGGCCTACGATCTCAATAAATTTCATGCTCTGAGGGGCACAGTAATGGCGGATGCCCATATTTGGAGAGGCCCGGAAGAGCTGTGACGTCACGTGAAACCCAAGAATTCAAGGACTTCAAGTTATCAAATATTCCAGAATTGAGGCTGCTAAGTTTGTTCTGGTATAAAAACCTACAATTATTAATTGATGAATTACTTAAAAAAGCAAATAAATTATTGGAAACTAACGTCAAAAATGTAACTATCAACAATGAGATGTCAAGATATGATGCTCCTGCATTTAACATAACGCGATTAGCCGGTCGAACCTAAGTGAGTGTGGAGAACACCCCATAGGGGCAGCATTTGAACACACCAAGTGCAGCAGAAATGTAAACAGTTCATTATCTATCTCCACGCACTGGAGTACAAATAATGCAGGTAATTTGTAATATTGGAAACTGGCTAAATAGGTTAATTAATTTCTAGTCAAGAGGTGGAACAAGTCCCCAGCGTCATGAGCTTGTTGTGGAGGTTAAAATGCTCCTGAAGAGTGTCGATCAGAATAGTTCTGGCACAAGCTACTCAACTTTCAACTCCTAGTACTGGACTCGCACACAGCCGACTCTTCAAAAAACATCACTGCTCATTGAGGGTGAACTCTGTGCACGGTTACTTTTAAAAAGAACATCTTTGTTATCGGTTCCAAGCGTTATTAAGAATCGAGACGACCGAGCTCAGAAGGTCGGAGGTGAGTTCCACAAGGCTGTGATTTTCCCCAGTAACACTTGTGGTGGGCCGTTTTTGTTAGCTATTTCCTTCCGATTGTAAATGTATGTACTACTGAAGAGGTCTCTGAGTATTGTATCACTATAAAGCAAAGAAATGACGCCATTCCACACGGGAGCTGGCTGTACATCGTTTTGAAAAGAAGTTCTCGCAGATCTGTGAAATCGCATAGTTGTAATGTATTCCCCATTCTCATTCTCCATCCCGATTTCCTATTCCCATTCTCTGTTTTAATAACATCCAATTTCTAAATTTGAGGACATTAGAGTTGGAATAGATCAACATAATTAGAATATTGGCAATTGTTGTCTAATCCAAAGAAAACAAACAAAAATACTTACAGTATTTCCAAGGTCTTCAGGTTATCAAATATTCCAGAATTAAGGCTGCTCAGTTCGTTGCGGGATAACGACCTGTAATTAATTGAGCAAATTAAATATTAGAAACATAACACGGCATCGAGCTGTAATGCGCTAGGCTTTTCTCATTTCTGTGACCTGAACATAAATCAGTGACATGGCGGCATGGTATGTCAGCGTCCACATGCTGATGGCTGTTGCTCTTGCGGAATCGAATGGTTGTTGCATGATTGCAGTCAATCGAAAACGGAATATCCATTTGAAGGGTTGTTTTAACCCCTTCCCTACCAGGTTCTTTACACATGGGAAACCAGCGGCCATCTTGGATTTTTACTTGATTTTTACATTTTGCCTAGAAAAGAGAAATTTTACACTAAAAATGTTTAATACATCCAGGCTTTATGTAATAAAATCATTTGAACAATACCAAGTCCAAAAAAATGCAGTTCTGAAAATGTTTATTTATGATGGCGGCCATCTTGGATTTTTCCGAAGCTTCTCCATCCTCTTCGTCATCATTTTCCTCTTCTGAAGAATCCTCTGAACCGCGCGGATCGGAAGAATCACTTTCTGTGCTATTCTCATCATATTCCGAGTCTGCATCAGCGAAAAATTCATCCAGAACTTCATCTGATATGTACACGCGAGGACGAGACGCCATTTTGAAATTCGAAGTAAAAACCAACCAAGGCTCATGGGATATAAGCCAAATAGTTGTTGTCAGCAGTCTTACTAGGCTCGATTTCCGCCGCTCACTCGAGTCCGGTCTTCGTTCCTCCCCGAGAAGAACGGCTGGACGCGTGAGCGAACAGCCGTGTCTGTGACGTAATCTAAAAATAATAATTTATTCAACGCTACTCCGGCTCGTGACATTCGTTTATTTTCCATTATCTCTTATATTTCTGAAGAAAACGGATCTGATCTGAAACTTGTCACGAAGGATGTTTCATTTTTTGCCTTTATTGTGAAGCCAGGCCCTACTGTTGTTATATGAAAACCCGGGATGAAAAATATTACAAGATGTAACATGACCAGTCCGTGACAAGAAACAATGTTTTGATGCAATTTCGCCAGAGACGTCGCGTTCTTACACCACATGATTTGCATAAAATCCCAGATCAAATTTATCACACAAGTTTACCGACTGTTTCTTGTATTGTATAGTACATTTTGAATGTCCAAATGGATCTCATCAGTTCCCTTGTGCGGTAATAGTAGTGTCTTTGCTCCCCGGCTTAGCGCGAACTTGCCGTGATGTATTTCCTTGGTGCGGATAAAAAATCCATCCTGTCGGTTGAATTACCAAGACATCATGCCCATTAATTGATTCCTGTTGCCTATCTTCGAGAGTTTCAAGGTTAAATATATCTTGAAGACGATCGAACGCCGCATCAAACAACTCTTTGCATCAGATCCGGCCGTGAAAGATAATTTATGCCGGACGAAATTCTGCAGGCGGTATTCTGATTGGCTAAAACCAACAAAAGAAACCTCACGCGTCCAGCCGTGAGTTCGGGGGGAGGAGCGCGGGCTCATTTTCCCGAACAGCGGCTGGTAATCGAGCCTACAGTCTTACCCAATCAGTACCAGACCTTTCTCAGCCACCAGAGTAAGAGCGTGATTTTATTCACGCAACCAGACGCTGGGTGAAGCGTTTGTTTTGAGGACGTATATATACGTCCTGGGTCGTTGCGTGACCGCACTGAGGTCGTATATATACGTCCTTGGTAGCGAAAGGGTAGTTGCATGGGGTCAGCTGAACTAAGAACCCATTCGTGCACGTCCTCGTCATTGATCATAATTTACATTACTCGTCATAGCCTGACAGCTGGGAAACGACTCCTTGTGCTGGTCTCGCAGACAGACTCTCCATAAAACACCACCGCTTATTGAGGGAGAACTTTGCGGATGGTTACTTTAAAGAATTATTTCGTTATGGGTTTCAAGCTTAGGAATCGAGGCGACCAGAAAGTCAGAGGCGGGTTCCACAGGGCTGTGATTTTTTGTGGTGAATTTTTGTTTGCTATTTCCCGCCGATTTTAAATGTATGTACTATGAGTATTGTATCAGTATAAATCATATGACGCCATTCCACACGGGAGCTAGCTGTACATGTTTTGAAAAGAAGTTCATTTCCGCTCGCAAAAACGAATTTATTGAAAAAAATTAATTTGTAACCACCCCTGTTTTCTTCCGCGAGCACGTTAGCTACAGCTGTAAATAATTTCCAAAGACATCGCTTTCTTGAAAAAAAATTAAAAGACTTTTAAATCGTGCTTGGTTTGCTGTTAACTCATTTAGTGTTCTCTTCTTATCTCGCATGCTTTTAAATAACACAAAAGAGGACGATTTTTTATTTGAGAGATATATACTATTTTTACATAAATAAACTATCCGTTCAGGCTCCAGTAAACACGCGACAAATAACAAGTATGTCTATCAGTTTAATTTGTAGTTATTGCGCACTGAAGTTGGGTAGGAACCAGGGCGGGAGAAGACTACATCTTACCGCCCTGGTAGGAACTATACACAAGGAGTTGGTTTGTCAACAGTAGGCTAGCAATAAAAATTGCAATGAGGTGATAACAAGCACAAGAAAAGGAACCTGTTTACTTTCCCTTGTGCGTCTCCACAGTACATGCATCCCGGGGCATGTGGTGTAGCACGCACACGCTGTGATTATAATGTGACAAGAACTGTAGCAAAAGGTATATTCATCATAGAAATATATAAACATCGTTTGGCACTGGCTAAGAAACATTACAAATGAACGTCTTTTAAAACCACTATTAAATAAGGTTTACTGTTACTGTTTCCACGCCATCAGAAACCGACGAAGAGCGCCGGAATTTTTTCGATCAAATCCGTGCTTTATTGGTGATTAAAAAACTCGTTCGTTCTTCACACTGGCCATGCGTGACATCACAAAGCTGTAATGTCTCAGCCTCCTCCTCAGGCGCTTCGCATTTTTGCGAGCGTGAAGCGCGAGTGATGAGCATGAAGCGCGAGTGATGAGCGTGAAGCGCGAGAGCACGAGCGACTGGTCACGAGCGCGAAGGAACATGGGAAGGAGAAAGCCATTTTCTTGTAATAAGCGAGACGTCTGGGTACGAGGCTGGTAATGTCTGGCTTCACGCGCCTGGTACGTGAGAATTTGTGGAGAATCAGTGAATCTTAAGGGTCCCTCTCAACCAGTGTGCTTTGCGGTCGCGTGTTATTGTTTTCATCCGGGGAACTCCATCTCTCGTGGGGCTAACGTATGCCATACTTTCGCAATTGTGCTAACTTGGGTCGTCTAACTGCTTTTTGTGGCCAGAACAAGGCCAGGATCCTGCAAAAAGTAGTTTTTAACTTCAAGCCGCCATTTTCGCGGCACCCAAAAATGGCCGCCGTAAGAATATTGGCGCGCAAAGCACACTGGTTGAGAGGGACCCTTTAATTTACGTAACCCATGATAAATACATTTCTAGTTTTCGATAAAGATATAAAGAATCAATTCATTAGTCTGCTGAACATATGCCCGTCGGTCATATGTACGAAAAACTGGTGAAACATAATCTCCATCCCATTCTCATTCGCCATTCCCGATTCTCGATTCCAATTCTCTGTTTTACTAACATCCAATTTCTAAATTTGAGGTCATTGGAGTAAATAGATCAACATACCGTAAAAGCTCTATTTAGCCACCACCCCCCCTCTCTATTAAGCGCCCCCTATCTAATAAGTCCCCCCTTTGGAAGTCAGATTTTGTAATAAGCCCCCCCCCTCTCTATTAAGTCCCCCCCCCCCCCCCCCTCTCCTTCTGTCAGGCTGATGTAAATGACTTTTCAGCAATATTTTCTGGCGTTTCAGTCACTTTGTATTGAAACGTGGTCTTTAATTTCCAGAACTATCGTCGTCGAGTTAGGGTATAAATGACGTTTCCTTTGTAAGACGGTCATACTTAACACGTTTCTTGTTCTGTTTTAGTTAGTGGTGTAATAGTAAAGTTTGAAAAATTAATGTGAATTTTCTTGAAAATTTATGATTTGAAATAAGCCCCCCTCTCTATTAAGCCCCCCTCTCTAATAAGCCCCCCTTTTTTGAGACCTGAAATTAAATAAGACCCGCGGGGGCTTAATAGAGCTTTTACGGTAATTAGAATATTGGCAATTGATATCTAATCCAAAGAATTAAACAAACACTTACAGGTATGTCAAGGACGTCAGGTTATCGAATATTCCAGAATTAAGGCTGCTCAGTTCGTTGCGGGATAACGACCTGTAATTAATTGATGAAATCCTAATTATATTTAATTAGTTTAAAAAAGCAAATTAAATATTAGAAACATAACACGGCATCGAGCTGTAATGCGCTAGGCTTTTCTCATTTCTGTGACCAGAACATAAATGACATGACGGGATGGCATGTCAGCGTCCACATGCTGATGGCTGTTGCTCTTGCGGAATCGAATGGTTGCTGCATGGTTGCAGCCAATGGAAAACGGAATATCCATTTGAAGGGTTGTTTTAAAAGAGTTGCATGGGGTCAGCTGAACTAAGAAACCTTTCGTGCCCGTCCTCGTCATTGATCATAATTTACATTAGTCGCCATAACCTTGTGCTGGTCTCGCAGACAGACTCTTCATAAAACACCACCGCTTATTGAGGGAGAACTCTGCGGATGGTTACTTTAAAGAATTATTTCGTTATGGGTTCCAAGCATTAGGAATCGAGGCGACCAGAAAGTCAGAGGCGGGTTCCATAGGGCTGTGATTTTTTCCCCGTAATGTATTCCATTTCTTGCGGTAACACTTCTGGGCCCGGTTGTTCAAAGCACGATTAAGCTAATCCTGGATTAGCGTGAATTTTGATTTCAGTTTTGTAACTTTCAGTGAGATTTTCTGTTTATATTTTTTGCTCTTCAGTATTGACTTTGACTAATGTCAAACTCCACAAAACATTCAATGTCATGGAAAACCACATTTATATAGGAGAAATTGAAACCTCAATTATTTGTTAATCCTGGATTAGCGTTAATCGGCATTCGAACAACTGGGCCCTGGTGGATTTTTGTTTCGCATGTTTCGCATGTTTTTGCGAGCGTGAAGCGCGAATGATGAGCGTGAAGCGCGAGTGATGAGCGTGAAGCGCGAGTGATGAGTGTGAAGCGCGAGTGATGAGCGTGAAGCGCAAGTGATGAGCACAAAGCGCGTGCGACTGGTCACGAGCGCGAAGGACCATGGGAAGGAGAAAGCCATTTTCTTGGAATTAAGAGAGACGTCTGGGTACGAGGCTGGTAATGTCTGGCTTCACGCGCCAGGTATGTCATGGAGAATCAGTGAACCTTAATTTACGTAACCCATGATAAATACATTTCTAGTTTTCGATAAAGATATGAAGAATCAATTCATTAGTCTACCGAACATATGCCCATCGGTCATATGTACGAAAAACTGGTGAAACATGTTAAATCACATAGCTTTACGATAATCTCCATCCCATTCTCATTCGCCATTCCCAATTCTCTATTCCCATTCTCTGTTTTACTAATATTTAATTTCTAAATTTGAGGACATTAGGAGTTGGAATAGATCAACATAATTAGAACATTGACAATTGTTGTCTAATCCAAAGAAAAGAAACAAAAATACTTACATTTTTTTCAAGGACTTCAGGTTATCAAATATTCCAGAATTAAGGCTGCTAAGTTCGTTGCTTCGTAACCACCTGTAATTATTTTATGAAATCCTAATTACATTCAAAATAAAAAATAACAACTTTATTTAAGTGTCAGAGGATTTAGCACTGCTGTTAGTACTAATTGTGGACACTGTAAATGAACAAACAAATATTGTAAATAGAACATCAACTTGTTAAGAATCCCAACTGGTGGGAGGCTGTCCAGTTGGCTATTTACAAAGCGTGGCCGAGGAGTTGAACTCGGGACTACCGAGAGCAAATCCAGCTAGTGGCAGGGTCTAGGATTTGAACCAGCTGGGACCTAAACCACTAAACCACTCGGCCACGCCGCCTCCCTTCAATTAATGTTTTAAAACAGCAAATAAATTCTTAGAAACAGACGTCAAAAATGTGACGAACGAACGACCCGTAGGTGTGGAGAACAACCCACAGCACAAGAACAGCAAAAATAAACGTAACTGACACTTTATTATCTATCTCCACTCAGTTTAGTTCAAATACAAATGTAACGCACAATATTTGCACTGTAATAAACCAGCTAAACAGGTTAGTTATAGTGCTTTGAGCTCTTCCGATCAAGCGCATGCAACGCTGAACACAGCGGTGACAAAGTTTAATTTTCGGGAAAGAAAAACGTTGGATAATAGATATCTTGTGAACGATGTTAATCAGTCAGTGACACAAGCTACTGGGGAAAAAATTCTGAGTTCTCCCAACAGAAGTCGAACCTATGAACTTCCGCATACCGGTCGGACGCTCAGGCCATATTTTACTAGATTCAAATGTGACAAACGTCCAGTACATACTACTAGGATTAGATTTTTCGATGAGCGAGAATGTGTGGAAATAAATTACGGTATATTTTAATGTTGGTAGAAATATGAGAAAGATGTTAATCAGTCAGTGACACAAGCTACTCGTCTCCTGTAGCTCAGTGATAGAGCGTCCGACCGGTGTGCGGAAGCTACAACGGTCACAGGTTCAACTCCTGTCGGAAGAACTCGGAATTTTTTTTCGCAGGAGTTAGTTTCTGTCACTGACTGATTACATCTTTCTCGTATTTCTAAATATAACATCAATTATTTTCAATAAATCTCTCTTTAGACATATTTTAGTGTGTAGTATCGCTATACGTGGGGGAAATTCGAACGCACCATCGACAGCAGATATAAACCTAACACACTTTCTTCGAAGGCAATGAATCATATAAATTATGTTGAAGCAATAATTTGAGTAAACCGTCTGTAAACTACAGTGTGTAGTCCAGTCCTTCGACCGCTCTTTTCACTTTTTTTACTTCCGGTGGCGCTGGGGAGGGTCGAGGGAACCTTGCATGCGCATGCTCAAAGTAGACTAAATATTAGAAACAATTAGCTATTACGTCATTTGCCCCCGTTGCAAATCTCTATGCCACACGCCAAATGTAGAGGAATGCCTGGCTCCTCCACTCTCTTCAATCTCCTTTTCGCTCTTCTTTTGCTTGATTTTCAGGCTTATTGAATTTATAAAACTCGGGTTTTAGTGTAGATGCAGTAAAAATGCTGCAATTTTCATGAACCACGTTTTAAGGGACTGTGCAATAATTACCAGGAGGGGGGGGGGGGGGTTGGAAAACCAGAGGGGGGGGGGCATAAAGTAAAATCAAAGCAAGGAGAGGGGGGGCTCTAGGTAAAATAGGTCACTCAAGAGGGGGGAGGGGCTTAACATTTTATTTAAAGTACATATTACATTGGCGAATCCATACCTATTTATAAGGTGGGGGCCGAAAAATTTTCCTTCACCGGACCTGAAAATAACACACATGCCCTTTTCCTTCTGCTATGGTTCTGTTGAACATTGCTACGGAGGTGATGTTTGTTCCAGACGCGGATGTCCAACAATTAAACATGCAGTAGCTCTTCTTTCTGTTATAAGATTTTAATCCACACTAGTGCGTGTAGAGAAAATGTAGCAGCGTACTTGTATAAAGGTGTGTGTATACTGTGAGGGGGGGGGGGGGGTCGTACATAATTTCTGACTGATTAGAGGGGGGGGGGGGGCAATAACTAAATTCACTCCTTTAGGAGGGGGGGGTATTACCTAATATTTGGCTACATGAAGCCCATTTTCCATTTTCCAAACCCCCCCCCCCCTCCTGATAATTATTGCACAGTCCCTAATAAATTCAGTTTTTTTTTCACGTGCTTGAATAGGGTAGCCTGCGTGCAGACGTCTCCTTTTCCTTGCTTCTCGCGGAAAAGTGACGTCTGCGAAACGGCGTTCCTAATCGTGTTCCAGTGTCCCGCTGTTTCTCCAGAATTCGGGGACCGCGCTCTGATTGGTTGCTTGACAGTAGGCATTGTTTAGAATCAACTCGGATTGGCTATCGTCCGAAATACTCAAGATAATTTATGCTGCATGAATTCAACGGAGCTAAAACATGTCGGCGATGTTCGGTGATGTCGTGTGATTGTGTGTTGTGTTTTTCGCCGATCGTGAATCATAACGACAAACAAATCTTAATCAATGTCGCGGAGTATTTAAAGATTATGAAGAAATCCTTTCTCTGCAGTTTGCAGTTCACTTAATCGCCGTACATCTGTAAACAACCGGGAAACAACCCAATGCGTTGGAAAGCTACGGAAGCGAAGATGACTTTACAATAAATTGCGAAAAATCGAAGAGGAACTTTTAAATGACTACAGTTCTAAAGCTTGCAGGGCAGGACTGACAGTTACTGTAAAGAAGAAGGCCCAAACACTTGGAAAGGACAGGGTGGAAACATCGGCTTCTCCCGAGAAGCGAATTCTTTTGGACGAAATTATCGTAACAGTCGAACTTGAATATCAACCGTGAGGATTCTGTTGAAACACTGGACAATTTGCATTGTAGTACTCCTGTTAGACCTGTGATCTTGAAGCGATCAGATCAAGATCCTGCCTCTGTAAATACGGTAAACGTAAATAAAACTGTGAGTTAAATTTATGCGAAATTTAAAACCCGAACAGCAGGGTGCTGGAACACGATTAGGAACGCCGTTTCGCAGACGTCACTTTTCCGCGAGAAGCAAGGAAAAGGAGACGTCTGCACATCACCCTGGAGCCTCCATCTCCCTTATTGGGCCTATGACACGGCGTAGTTACACCTTGAGCTATTTTTAGAATTACCTTTGCCGCGAAAATCACCCGTTGCGAGCACGAGGACGAGGCTGTCATTCATGTTTCAGATTGAAAATAAAATCAGGAATGGATGAGAGGAACGTGGAATAAAACTAGAACGGCGGAATGTCGTTACTACGAAATATCACTATTGTCCGCGGACGTACCCGGATATCTTTTCGCGGGAGAACGATGCTAAAAATAGCCGAAGGTGTAGATACGCTGTTGTCATTAATCAGTACAGATAGAGGCTCCCGGGTGATATGCTCCTGACTTTAATCCTATTCTGCCTATTCTGCCTGCCCTGCTTTGGCCGACAGAAAGTTTACCCCCCACCCTATGTATCTCCAAAAATATTAACCCTATAATACTAAAACTTATATGGTGTGTAACGTATCCAAAGATATTTATTTTAGTGACCGTCACATGTGAATTATGACGTCATATCATGCCAAAATTACGTCATACATTGCAAAAATAATCGCCATCTCATTTTGACCAAACATTGTGGGTGATTGTCAAAACATGATTGCCATGACACCAAAATATTCCCCAATAAGTAACATAAGTTATTAAAATCAGCGCAATTCTTGCATCGAATATTGAGCAAAAGACGCCTTCGACTCGGGATGGTTACTTTCAAAGCAGATTAAACCTAATTTACTTACAGGGCTGTTAGATTTGCAAGACCATCAAATATTCCTTGTGGCAGTGTAATCAGTTTGTTATTGTCCAAGTCACTAAAATAAGATACAAATAAATAAATATATCAAATATAACTTTTTCTCACATAGTAGCCTCTTCTATAGTCGTTTTTTTCAGTTAGTAGAGTCGTCACAGGTCGTCGCACAACCCGAACGCCTGCCTGCCATTTGTCAGTTAAGACAGTGACAAGTTTGCTGCTGTTAATAGCAGAAAGTGTCATCAGTTGCAGTTCTTATAAAGGCTTCTGGAACTTTCGTGTGCTTTATGCGATCAGAATATTCATTCGCCCTTGAAAAAACCATAGACTAAATACAGTAAACTGGTAAATAGTTGGTTAACGATGCGTTATATAGCGTCATAGTGCATAATCCAAAATTTTACGTTTTTGCCTTTGAGCATTATATTAACCGCACCACCTGTTGTTTTTCGACCTGATGATGTTTAAAAAAAATAAGTACAGGTTAGCATTCATCTTATCTATGTATCCAATATTGTTAATGCTGTTCAAACTGTTCATGTATGAGCTAATAGCTTTTGAGTAGAAAGCAACCATCTGTTGTGAGAATGACAATGAGATATTCTTCCGTTCTTCAGGTCCGTACTCAGGTTTGTCACTGAAGGATATGGATCACGGTATTTACCAACTACAGACAGATGCTATTAATGAATCTCAAGTCAGTTACTTACAGCTCCTCTAATTTGGTAAGGCGATGGAATATTTCTGGTGGTAAAGTCTGGAGCACATTTTCCTTCAACGCTCTATAAAAATTTAATTGTGAGACAATTCGCACCCTAGCTGTCAAACTGAGTAAATATGACGTTAAACTTATGACTAACTGAATAATTTGGTGCATTAGTTAAGGTCAAATGTAAGAGCATCTGATGTCACGACCATTCTCGTCCCCAGAGGCCATGATCCTTTTGGTCAGCACCAAGAATCGGGACCTCTGGCCGGAACAAATTTGTTGAACATGCGCAGAGTACTCGTTTTATATTCTCAGCCAATCAGATTTGTCAGATTTGACGGGAAGTCCGAGTTTCGCGGACTTCCGGTGTTGGAACCGGCCAGAGGTCTAGATTCTTGGTGCTGACCAAAAAGGATCGTGGCCTCTGGGGACGAGATGATGTCACGACTTTCTGAACAATAACAAAATTGAAATCTTCAGAAAACTTTCCACTTTTTCCGATTGTCTGTTGAAAAATCTGGAGTAATCTGTTTGTTTGTGTTTGTTTTTGTGGTTAAATATTTGAGTTATTAAAATAAATCTAAATACTTAAAATTTTTAAATTTAAGAAATTAAAATTCTTATTGGCTCATCGACTGGTATGTCGCACCATAATTGCACTCTATTTGCCAAACACTAAAGGGGATCCTCCTTTTCACGTTTAATCCTATTCTGCCTGGGCTTTAATGGAGTATTCCTCTGTCCCCACTCCAGTTTCTCCTGAAGTATTTACGCTACGGTAATGAGTTTGTACGGCTTATGTAAAGCTGACAGGGATGGTGGAGCCATTGTGTATGGGTAAACAGCCTGTCAAAATGTGGTTGCCATGAAATCACGTCAGGATAAAACTGACATTTGTTTGAACTTCTAGATTTAGAGCACGCGTGAGTTATAACGTTTTAACTAATCAGCGCGGGCACTTTATGTCCCGGCCGGTCCATCCAGGCAGAATGGGGTTAAAGAAAAATGTTTACCCCATAAATGTAGTAACTTTTGAGAGTAAACAATTATTGTAATCTAACACACTTACAATTTCCTGAGATTTGTGGTGTTAAAAAAAGACATCTGATGGTAACTTTTGAAGTTTGTTGGCGCGCAAATTTCTGTGAAGTGCACAGTAAAGGTAATGTCATTCACAGGTTTTTCTTTATATATATAGGATTCTGGAGTGAGCGTTAAAGTTATGCGCGTGGATACTCGGCGCTTCGCGCCTCTTGATTCTCACGTCACATCAATATCTCCAGAGGAAAAAAGAGACTGTTCGCAGTCTACCACAACTTAAAGAGGCACTATCACGGAGATTGTTCTACCTTCTTGGTCAAAATGGTGCTAAAATTATGACTGGGTACCACTACGCTCGTACACGAAATGCGCCTAGAACATCAAGAGGAAGATATCAAGTGAATTGTTCAAGGGAGAGCAAACCGTAATTAGTTTTTAGCGGATTTTTCCAAGACACAAGGGCAGAAAATGTCTGCCCAACTTTTTCAAGTTGAGATCTAAAGTTGCTATGGGTAACTCATGATACCATTTCTGTTATAAGTTGTAGTCACTAATGTAGTAAATTTTTGACAAAACTGAACCGTTTAATATTTAGGAAGTTCCATTGATGTAAATATGTCTTTTGGTTTTGGGCTTTTTAAAGTGATGCTCATGACAGTGACACTTTAGAGAGCAATTTCCGAAATGTTTAAGTGTTCGATCTATTCACAGATGATGATGGTACCATAGGAAGCTACAACTAAAAGATGCTATAAATCAAATATTTTATTGTTTACTTACAACTCCTTTAGTTTTGCAAGGCTATCAAATACTCCTGATGGTAAGTCCTCGAGTTTGTTTCCCCGAAACTCTCTATATAATAAATTTATTTTAACAGAGAAGACTTATATTAGAATAATAAATTTTAAAGGAACTACGTCACGGTTGGCGCATTTTGAAAACGTTGGCTAATTTTTTCAAGTTCGCCGTTCGTAATCCGTCTTAATCTTCTCCATCCTCAACCATCCCTGTTCCTGTTCGGTTTATTATCACCTCTTCGGTGTTTTTTTACCTTAGTAAACTACTATGTCGAGGCTTTCTTCAATTTGAAGGTGATTTTGCAGTGGCGGATCTAGGGGTAGGGTCGGGGGGATCCGGACCCCCTATCAGACTCAGGGTTTTTTTGCTTTCGCTTTTTATCCATAGCAAAACCATCCCCAGGATCCACCAAAATGCACTTTTCAGAGCCTGAAATCTCAATTTGTTTTCTGGGGAGGCCCCCAAACACCCCTCCGCGCCTTTACTACTGCCGTTTAATTCCAAAAATTCTCCTTCAATCTACTTCACATTTTCGGGAAGACCCCATGTTTTTGCCTTTTGAGCATTAACCACACCACCTGTTGTTTTCCGACCTGCAGATCGGTAGTAGTTAGGATTCATCTTATCTTATGTACTATATTATAATTTCTGGTTTATGAAAAAGACACTGATTTTAATCAATGAATTTTTCAGTTTTATAATGTCTGGCTTCATGCACCAGGTACGTGAAAATTTGCGGAGAATTTGAATCTATTAGGCAACAAAGCCTAAAGATCTGAAGAATCATATTCATTAGTCTGTCAAACATTTACCCATTGGCCATGTGTACGAAAACCTGGTCACATGTGAAATTACTAGCTGTAATGTATTCTCCATCCACATTCTCATTCGCTATTCCCCGTTCGCTATTCCCATTCTCTGTGTTACGTCAAATTTGAGGACAGTACGAGTCAACATAATTAGAATATTGGAAATTGATGTCTAATCCTGAAAGAAAACAAACAAAAATACTTACAGAATCTTCAAGGACTTCAGGTTATCAATATTCCAGAATGGAGGCTGCCAAGTTCGTTGCGGTTTAAATACCTGTAATTAATTTATGAAATCCTATTTATATTTAATTAATGTTTTAAAACAGCAAATAAATTCTCAGAAACAGACGTCAAAAATGTGACTGTCAACAATGAGTAGTCGAGATATGATGCTCTTGCATGTCACATAACGCGATCAGCAGGTCGAACCTAAGTGTGGAGAACGATCCATAGGACAAGGACAGCAATAATAAATGTATACACACTTTATTATCTATTTCCACTCAGTTTAGTTCAAATACAAATGTAACGCACAATATTTGCACTGTAATAAACCAGCTACGTTAGTTAGTTTAGTTTAGTTAGTTTATTAATTTTCCACACAAAATAATAGTAAAATTATAAAATTATTAGTTATAGTGATATTAGTTCTTCCTATCAAGCGCATGCAACGCTGAACACAGTGCAAAGTCTGGTTTTCGGGAAAGAAAAACGTTGGATATTAAATCTCTTGAGAACGATGTTAATCAGTCAGTGACACAAGCTACTGGGGAAAAAATTCTGAGTTCTCCCAACAGGAGTCGAACCTATGACCTTCCGCACACCGGTCGGACGCTCTAGGCCATATTTTACTCAGATTCAAATGTGACAAACGTCCTACATACTACTAGGATTAGATTTTTCGATGAGCGAGAATGTGTGGAAAGAAATTACGGTATATTTTAATGTTGGTAGAAATATGAGAAAGATGTTAATCAGTCAGTGACGCAAGCTACTCGTCTCCTGTAGCTCAGTGATAGAGCGTCCGACCGGTGTGGCGGAAGCTACCGCAACGGTCACAGGTTCGACTCCTATCGAAAGTACTCGGAATTTTTTTCGCAGGAGTAGCTTCTGTCACTGACTGATTACATCTTTCTCGTATTTCTAAATATAATCATAATTATGTTGAAGCAATAATTTGAGGAAACCGTCTGTAAACTACAGTGTATAGTCCAGTCCCTCGACCGCTCTTTTCACTTTTTTTACTTCCGGTGGCGCTGAGGAGGGTCGAGGGGAGGGAACCTTGCATGCGCATGCTCAAAGTAGACTAATTATTAGAAACAATTAGCTATTACGTCATTTGTCCCCCGTTGAAATCTCTATGCCACACGCCAAATGTAGAGGAATGGCTAGCTCCTCCACTCTCTTCAATCTCCTTTTCGCTTTTCTTTTTGCTTGATTTTAAGGCTTTTTGAATTGATAAAACTCGGGTTTTAGTGTAGATGCAGTAAAAATGCTGCAATTTTCATGAACCTGCACGTTTTAATAAATTCAGGGGTTTTTTCACGTGCTTGAATTTTTAAGCATAGGTTACGAAGAAAACTATTCGAAACAACCCTTAACATTGTAATGTTGAAGATTAGTTAAAAATTACATCCAGCTGTTTGCAATTTGCACTGTTATGTAGAGAACAATAAATCCACATACTAACAAATTGTCTAGTTTTGTCTCGCACTGCCTTCAAGCCTCATTCTCGACTCCAGAGCTCTTCGCCTTTGCACATGACTAACAGTCTTGCGCAGTCAAGAAACCGAATTGCACTGCTTCTCTGCTAATGCAGTTCTAAGCGGTATTTTAAAATCACCTCGTGTACAACATATTTTTTGTCTCATATTTGGAAAAATATCGGCGGTTGTATGTATGTTATTGGGTACATGTTTTGTGTGATTATGGTTCTTTTGGTGTACTGAAGGGTATTGTTTTCTTGTTGGTTAGTATTTGTCCCCTTTGTTTTACGCGCGAGACCAGTGCATCTTCAGGACGAAGCGAGAGTAAAAATCCATGAAACCGCCTATGCATATAAATAAATTTAAAACGATTGACTTGAAGCAAATCTATCTTCCGCCCTACAATAAACCCTGTGGATGCCGACAATGCGGTTGTCGGTGAAGATGGAAACAGAAAGTAGTTGTTTGGAAACTTTACATGCCCTCAAAAGTTTTCGTCCCAGTCGCAATAGATAATATCTATTTTAGTGACCATCACATGTGAATTATGACGTCATATCATGCCAAAATAACGTCATACATTGCAAAAATAACGCGCCATCTCATTTTGACCAAACATTGTGGTAATTGTCAAAACATGGTTGCCATGGAAACGTCAAGTCACATGACCAAACAATTGACAACAATCAGCGCACTTTTTGCCCCCCCCCCCCCCCCCCCACCTTTTATGGCTACGGACAGAATAGAGATAAGGAAGGAATGTTCTGCATTGGTCAAAGCATCCAGCTCACGAAAGCGGGACCCCCCCTCCCCCACAAAAAAACGTCGGCAAATATTCCAACTGTTTGAATGATATAAGTACCAACAAACATAATGATTCAAACTAATATTGAGCAAAAGACGCCTTGGACTCGGGATGGTTACTTTCAAAGCAGATTAACCTAATTTACTTACAGGGCTGTTAGATTTGCAAGACCATCAAATATTCCTTGTGGCAGTGTAATCAGTTTGTTATTGTCCAAGTCACTAAAATAAAGATACAAATAAATATATCAAATATAACTTTTTCTCACACAGTAGCCTCTTTTATAGTCGTTTTTCAGTTAGTAGAGTCGTCACAGGTCGTCGCACAACCCGAACGCCTGCCTGCCATTTGTCAGTTAAGACAGTGACAAGTTTTCTGCTGTTAATAGCAGAAAGTGTCATCAGTTGCAGTTCTTATAAAGGCTTCTGGAACTTTCGTGTGCTTTATGCGATCAGAATATCATTCGCCCTTGAAAAAACCATAGACTAAATACAGTAAACTGGTAAATAGTTGGTTAACGATGCGTTATATAGCGTCATAGTGCATAATCCAAAATTTTACGTTTTTGCCTTTGAGCATTATATTAACCGCACCATGCACCTGTTGTTTTTTCGACCTGATGATGTTTTAAAAAATAAGTACAGGTTAGCATTCATCTTATCTATGTATCCATTGTTGTTAATGCTGTTCAAACTGTTCATGTACGAGCTAATAGCTTTTGAGTAGAAAGCAACCATCTATTGTAAGAGTGACAATGAGATATTCTTCCGCCGTTCTTCAGGTCCGTACCCAGGTTTGTCACTGAAGGATATGGATCACAGTATTTACCAACTACAGACAGATGCTATTAATGAATCTCAAGTCAGTTACTTACAGCGACTCTAATTTGGTAAGGCGATGGAATATTTCTGGTGGTAAAGTCTGGAGCACATTTTCCTTCAGCGCCCTATAAAAATTTAATTGTGAGACAATAGCCCTTTTCACGGTTAACCTGAAATATTTGCATAACAATACAGCTAAACATAGAAGCGAGGCAATTTCGGGCACAAGCTGTAAAACATCGCGATTTTCTTGAGTTCCTTAAGCTATGTTAGCATAAAAATAGTTTTAAAACGGAGAAGAACTAAATATGGCAACTATTTTAGTTAAAGTTTGCCGTAAAGATCGTAATCCGAACTCCCTGTTGCTTATGCGAGTCTACTCTTTATTAATAGAGAAAAGTCGTTTTACAATTTTTTCTATAAACAACGTAAACTAAAAGAATTGTAGTTCTTCTACATTTTAAAACTGTTTTTATACTAAAAGAGTTGAAGGAGTTCAAGAAAAACACGATGTTTTTGCAGCTTGTGCCCGAAATTGCCTCGCTTCTATGTTCAAGTGTATTGTTATGCAAATATCGCAAGTTAACCGTGAAAAGGGCTATTCGCGCCCTAGCTGTCAAACTGAGTAAATATGACGTTAAACTTATGACTAACTGAATAATTTGGTGCATAGTTAAGGTCAAATGTAAGAGCATCTGATGTCACGACCATTCTCGTCCCCAGAGGCCATGATCCTTTGGTCCAGCACCAAGAATCGGGACCTCTGGCCGGAACAAATTTGTTGAACATGCGCAGAGTTACTCGTTTTATATTCTCAGCCAATCAGATTTGTCAGATTTGACGGGAAGTCCGAGATTTCGCGGACTTCCGGTGTTGGAACCGGCCAGAGGTCTCGATTCTTGGTGCTGACCAAAAGGATCGTGGCCTCTGGGGACGAGATGATGTCACGAATTTCTGAACAATAACAAAAATTGAAATCTTCAGAAAACTTTCCACTTTTTCCGATTGTCTGTTGAAAATCTGGAGTAATCTGTTTTGTTTGTGTTTGTTTTTTGTGGTTAAATATTTGAGTTATTAAAATAAATCTAAATACTTAAAAATTTAAATTTAAGAAATAAAAATTCTTATTGGCTCATCGACTGGTATGTCGCACCATAATTGCACTCTATTTGCCAAACACTAAAGGGGATCCTCCTTTTCACGTTTAATCCTATTCTGCCTGGGCTTTAATGGAGTATTCCTCTGTCCCCACTCCAGTTTCTCCTGAAGTATTTACGCTACGGTTATGAGGAATGAGTTTGTACGGCTTATGTAAAGGCTGACAGGGATGGTGGAGCCATTGTGTATGGGTAAACAGCCTGTCAAAATGTGGTTTCCATGAAATCACGTCAGGATAAAACTGACATTTGTTTGAACTTCTAGATTTAGAGCACGCGTGAGTTATAACGTTTTAACTAATCAGCGCGGGCACTTTCTGTCCCGGCCGGTCCATCCAGGCAGAATGGAGTTAAAGAAAAATGTTTACCCCATAAATGTAGTAACTTTTGAGAGTAAACAATTATTGTAATCTAACACACTTACAAATTCCTGAGATTGGTGGTGTTAAAAAAGACATCTGATGGTAACTTTTGAAGTTTGTTGGCGCGCAAATTTCTGTGAAGTGCACAGTAAAGGTAATGTCATTCACAGTTTGTCTTTATATATATAGGATACTGGAGCGAGCGTTAAAGTTATGCGCGTGGATACTCGGCGCTTCGCGCCTCTTGATTCTCACGTCACATCAATATCTCCAGAGGAAAAAAGAGACTGTTTCGCAGTCTACCACAACTTAAAGAGGCACTATCACGGAGATTGTTCTACCTTCTTGGTCAAAATGGTGCTAAAATTATGACTGGGTACCACTACGCTCGTACACGAAATGCGCCTAGAACATCAAGAGGAAGATATCAAGTGAATTGTTCAAGGGAGAGCAAACCGTAATTAGTTTTTAGCGGATTTTTCCAAGACACAAGGGCAGAAAATGTCTGCCCAACTTTTTCAAGTTGAGATCTAAAGTTGCTATGGGTAACTCATGATACCATTTCTGTTATAGTTGTAGTCACTAATGTAGTAATTTTTGACAAAACTGAACCGTTTAATATTTAGGAAGTTCCATTGATGTAAATATGTCTTTTGGTTTTGGGCTTTTTAAAGTGATGCTCATGACAGTGACACTTTAGAGAGCAATTTCCGAAATGTTTAAGTGTTCGCTCTATTCCACAGATGATGATGGTACCATAGGAAGCTACAACTAAAAGATGCTATAAATCAAATATTTTATTGTTTTTTGCCCATCTTGGCCGGTCCCTGGACGTACAATTTTTTTGAGATTGCTGGCATTGGTAAACAAGTCAGACGGGCAGGTTCTCCAGTATGGTTGTTGCTTAAATCTCTGCTGTAAGAATTCAAATAATCAAAATTAACTAAATGGAAATGTTCAAATTTTGTACGCCCTGATGCAAACACCTAAGAAAGTATCAGGTTATGTTTAACACGCGCGCCATTTTATATTTCTTAAAAAATAACAATAGTTAAAGGTATAGGAGAACTTTCCAAACGAGGACTTCAGATTACTCAGTTTTTATCTTCAGTTAATTTTTGGAATCATCAAGGCACCATTTTCAAATATATTTTAAATTTAAAGGCTCAGTAAAATTTTCACTATCGTCCGCCAGCTGACGACAGCTGATATTGGTGGATAAGGTTTTTGAAACACACTTAGCGTGTCACTTTTTTCTTTGTGCAAACGATTCTCGCATTTTTAACTATTTAAATACTTTCTTGAATTATTCCAAGAAAATAGTTAATAAATGATAATTAAGCATTTTCAGTAGCGTAATAGCCATAATGAGAAAATATTTCCTTGCTCTCTTATTCTTGCTCATTATCGACTAAATAATGGCAAACTCAGAGCTGACGTCAGTTCATTTTATCTCGGCCATTCTTTCAACTCAACTGAAGCGCATTATACCCGACAATTGCTTAAGGTGGAAAATAACTCATACTCTTATTGAATATAATGTAAATATGATCAAGAACAGAACACAAATAGCAGATATAAACATTATACAACAACGCATGTTGTAAAAAAACTTTGCCTTTACTTGACGTTTCGTATGCTATATATTTGTGTTTTGTTCTTAATTAAGCTAAGATGGCCGATCGAAGAACAAGAGTGTAAATATGATCAATATTTGATATCTTACAGCTCTTTCAATTGGGTGAGTCCATCGAATATTCCTGAAGCCAATGTCTTGATTTTGTTTGTCTCCAGATTCCTGCAATTAAGATTAAAAACCTGAGATCAAGAAACTTTGGTTTGCAGCTTCGTCACCAAGGCTCATCTCCCCATAAGACAAATTCTCAGTGATATTAAAACTGAAACATTCACTAATTAATTAATAACTATGCATTTTTCATGAACCAAAACGCCTTAATCCTGTAAGAAGTGTCTCCTTCTGCAGCGTGTTGGAAATTTGAAGATTCCCACCTTTTCCATCTCATCAGCTGTTTTTTCGCAATACAAATGAAGACTACCACTTCCTCCCGACCCCCACCTCCCCACCTTCTCCCCCCCCCCCCCCCCCCCCCCGCTTCGTCGTCGCAAAATTAATGGCCGCGTCCCTGAACGTACAATTTTTGAGATTGCTGGCATTGGTAGACAAGCCAGACGGTAGGTTCTCCAGATGGTTGTTGCTTAAGTCTCTGTTGTGTAAGAAACAAAATAATCGGAATCAACTGAATGAAAGTGTTTAAATTTTGAACGCGTAAAACGTTCAGTGTTTATTGATCATTTTTTTTACATAGCCTGATGCGAACACTTGCGAAAGTTTGGGAGAATTCGATAGTAATTGCAAAAGCTAAGTTCTCCCAAACTTCCTCTCGTGTGTGTATCAGGTTATGTTAACACGCGCGCCATTTTATATTTCTTAAATAACAATAATTACACAATTAGATTATGAGCTCGAGATTTCTATGATGTGATAGTTGATGAGGCCGTAGTGTTTTAGTAAAAATCACAACAATTGTCTAGTATGAACTCCAAATTCTCCTCCAAAACTTCGGAGAAACGAGAAGAAACTGCAATTTTGTAGACGACCTACAGCCACTGCACACTAATGGCTGATAGTACACGAGTAGCTCAGCCAATCAGATTGTCTCATTTGGCATTAGTATACCAGTAGATGTTTACTAATTATTGTTAAAAGATATAGGATAACTTTCCATAAAAAAGCGAAGAACTTTCCATCAAAAAAGCGAGGGGCTCGGGCAGATAAGTCAGTTTTTATCTCAGTTAATTTTGAATCATCAAGGCACCATTTTGAAATATATTTTAAATTTAAAGGCTCAGCAAAATTTTCACAGCTGATATTGGTGATAAGTTTTTAGAAAAACACTTAGCGTGTCACTTTTTCTTTGTGCAAACGATTCTCGCATTTTAAAATAGTTTCTTGAATTATTCCAAGAAAATAGTTAATAAATGATATTAAGCATTTCAGTAGCGTAATAGCCATAATGAGAAAATATTTCCTTGCTCTCTTATTCTTGCTCATTATTATCGACTAATGGCAAACTCAGAGCTGAGGTCAGTTCATTTTATCTCGGCCATTCTTCAACTCAACTGAAGCGCATTATAACCGACAATTGCTTAAGGTGGAAAAGAAACTCGTACTCTTATTGAATATAATGTAAATATGATCAATATTGA